>CM020503.1:18300000-18350000 GCA_009823395.1 Thamnaconus septentrionalis | reverse complement strand
ATTAACCACACACGATGTGTGTTTTACAGCTGAGATAGCGACGGGTGGCGCGCTGAGGAAGCCGCTGTTTGTACACCGACTGGCCCTAATGGCCTGCAGACGGGGCCGAGCTGGCACCGGCGGAGCTGGCGGCGGGAGGGAGGAGATCAAACCTCAGCCCAGAGGAGCTCTAATTGGAGGCGTCACGGAGAGAGTGCTTCCACAACGCTGTTTACCCAAACACAAATGAGGCTAAGTGGCGTCTTCCTCCCCCGAATGTGGCAGCGGCTGCAGGCAGGAATCCCGGCGTCAGGCGTCAGGCGTCACGTCGCCATATCTGATCCCAGCGCTTTACAATGGGCGAGGTTCATATTTAATGTGACTGTTGCAAACATCCATCCACCGCCGTCATGCAGTCATAAAATTAAGCCAAACCTGTTTGGCTCCTGATAGTTCATCAAACTGGTGATGGTTTGTGAACAAGAAAAACAATGCATTTTTTTCCACTTTGAGCACAGGGCCTCCTCTACCGGCTCGAAATCGGTATATTCACTGGTCACACATGCGCGAGTAAGTGGAAAATTTACTCGTACTGTCTCAAATTTAAAGGGCAAAGGTCGACCATGTGGGGGCAGCCTGCAGCCCTGCAACAAGGTGCCGAGCTGTGCAGCCAGTCTGAAGTGCAGATGAAGTCCCCCCAGCGGGAGGTTGAGCGACTGCTCCTCCTCCTCCTCCTCGTGTCCAGTCGTCATCTCTGTGATGACGACTGGACACGAGGAGGAGGTCCCGCTGACTCCAGATAACGGCTGGACCTCCTCTTAAGCATCTGCAGCGCCGATAGCGCCGCTTTATCTGCGGCCAGGCGGGCGCTCTAATCTCTGAATTAAGGGGAAGAGGAGCGCTTCCCTCCGAGATGCGCTCGTGTATCACACGCAAGAACAAAATGCTGAGTGGCAGCGGTGGGCAGTCTCTCCGGGGAGACGATGACAACAGCGTCTTGTGACGGGTGCGCTGCGGCCAAAACTTCCTTTTCCACCGTCTCTTGTGACTTGAGAGCTGTCACACAGACACAGCCAGCTCACACTGCGAGGCCTTAAGAGGCTCGACAGGAAACTGTCTAGTTGATGAGGTCACTGTGAGGAAATTGGAAATTTGCAAGACGAGAAAGAAAAGCACTCGAACGCAATCCAAACGCAAATCAAATGCACTTTCCAAAGTTAAGATTTCCAAAATCTTTGCAAATTCCAACAACACACACACACACACACACACACACACACAGACAAAGACACACAGAGTGTGAGCTACGGCAGAGATGCAGAACTGCCGTCGCCCCACTAAAGCTGTGGTTTCTAATTAGAGCAGCTTTCGCATGTACGACTGCGACTGTAATCCCGCCGGCTGGGCCAACATTACATAAGGATTTGGCAGCTTTGTGTCTGACTGACAATTAGAAGCTAATCCATTTGTAGCACTTGGACAAGTGACGGAAACAGCAGCGCCGATCGCAGGACCGCCACAGCAAAACGTGACGGCGGCCGCAAACGACGCCATTGTCGAGTATTTATAGGCAAAAATGTCTTTTCCAAATTGGCCCACTTATTGGATTACAACGTTTAAAAGCTTTCAGTTAAAGTGTGAGCCGGTTATTATGCGCCTGCTCTTCCTCCTCCTCCTCCTCCTCCTCCTCGGTGCAGAAGATGAACTTGTTGAGGCGTCGCCTGGCCGCTGCCGTGCCTCCGTGCGTGGCAGTTAAACAGATCCGTGGCCTCCTGCTTACGCTCAACAATCCCAGGATTGCGACCGTTTCAGTAATCCGAGCATCTGTCGAGCACCTGAGATGCCCCGACTTGAAACCTAACTGAGTGATTTACGCCGCTCCTCATCCGCGCGTCCTCGCCCACAGGAAGATACACCGCACCTCACCTCCGCGGCAGGGGGAAAATCTTTATGCTCCTTAAAAATTTCCTCTCGAAGTTTGTGCCAGTTGTGCAGGATCTATATTTGGACTCTGGCTGGATAATAGCGGGCGTGTTGACAAGAGAGTGCAATAAAAAGACGAGACAAACAAGCAGCGCTTGCACAGATTAGATAATTGCAAGACAAATTGCCAAACCAGTTCTGCTTTTTTTGTCTCTCTCTCTCTCACCGGCACTGCGCATCATTTTTGGCTGCGAGAGGAAAGAAAAAAATCGGAGCATTTTCGAAACCCGACGCTCGTCCCTTTTGTCTGCGCCGTCATTAATTAGGGCGCCACAAAGGGGAAGGTGCCGCCGAGTTTTGCCACGGCCGGCTTTACCCCAGTGAAAAGAAATTTATGAAACTCATTGTGGGGGAGTTTGGGGTTGGTGGTGGAGGGAGTCGGGGGGCCGGGGGGTGGGGGGGTGTGCTGGCCCACAGCTGTCTCGGTGTGTTCACAGAAATTAGGCTGTGTCAAACGGGAGGCACGCTCTCCATGTAAAGCAGCGCGGTGAATGGCGGGGAGGGACGAGGCGAGCGCGGCTGGGAGGCCTGGAGGCCTGGACGCCAGCGATCAGGCTGCATTGGAAGGAAGGAAGGCCTGGGGTACCGCCAAGGTCTCGCAGGCACGCAGCTGCCCACTTACCATAAACACAAAGGCTCAGCATGGCCACGCACGGCGAGCCAAGGAGGCCCGCGCTCCAAAGCCGGCCTGCTGTTTAATTATCTCATACATAATCGCTGGCACTGTATACGTCTGTCCAGAAGAGGGGGCCTTTTGTCGCGCGCTCTAATCGAGGCTTTCAACACACCTGTCCGAGTCGGGAGAGAAACGGCCTCCGCTTCAACGCCGCCTCCAACAAATTCCCTTAATTGCAAAAAAAAAAGGGGGGAGGTGGGGCCTCAGGGTTATTTATATTACACCTTAATAGACCCGAAATGGAGAATAACTCACAGAAGAGGAGAAAAGGATCTGCGAACTTTCAACCGCCGCGTCGCGCTTTGCTCTCAACCCCACCGACAAGAAACAGAAGCTTTCAATTATGGAATCGCGAGAGAATTTTTGTCTTTTCCGCTTCAACTAAAAAGATAATAAAGTGTTCAACAGCAACAGTTCCCTCGGAGGAGCTGCTGGGCCCTCCAGGTGGATGCCTCTCCAATTGAGAAGCGCAGGCAGTTCCCTGAAAACTGAGCTCAGCCAAGTAACCAGCACAAACAGTCCCTTAGCCCCCACCACACACACACACACACACACACATACACACACACACACCCTCCCACCACCACCTCTTTTTTTTCCTCCAAAATCCCTCATGAAAGGGAAATGAGTTTGGCAAAGAGCGTCGTGGTGTGACGGGGGCTCACAGAATGTTACACGCAGGCTACAGAGCAAACAGGATTTTTGAACTCCACAGAAAGAGCCGGAGCAGGCCGATGCTGGTGCAGCTGTGCGTGTGCCGTGCGTGGAGCTCGGAAGAAATAAATCATGCCCCTCAGTTGCTGAACTACTGCGCGAACCCTGCTAAACTCAGTCGCCGTCAGACGAGTCAAAATCAGGGCCGCGGGACGCTCGGGCGTAACGAGCTCTTGGGTTGAATCATCCCAGCCGGTTGCTTCCATGACAGAAAATCTGTGGGATAGTGTGTCTGGCCGTGCTGTGTCCATACCTGAGGGCAGGGCTCGTGAGATAAAGATAAAACAACAACATTCCACTGCCACTGCACAAACTGCGGCGCGCAACAAAGGGGGTCTCAGAGACAGACCCCGAGGACTGGCGCAGGCCAAATAACGTGGCCTTGTCAAGCAGGAAAGAAGAAGAAGAAGGAACACACACACACACACACACGCAACAAGCTGCTGTTTCAATAATCACCGGCGAGATCTTCACAACCCCCAAGAGAGGTGCGTTGCTCCAAGCCAGAGTGAAAAATCCAGTTTCAACAAGTTTGCGCGTCAGAATCTGGTCAAGTCGCACAAACACTGATTGTTACCCGGTAATGGCACTGTGTGGCATTCATGACAACTTGATACGTGTGAACAAATGCGGCTGAGTGAAAAACCAAGTGCCAAAACACTGTGTTCACTCACTGTGCGCTTGCTTGCATTTCTGATGCGTTCCAGCTGATACCTACACTTGATTCAACCCATATGAAGGTTCCTCTCTGCTGCATGCATGTTAAAAACCTGACCAAACTGTTGTTTTATGAGGAGGACATGTTCATGTATATCAAATTATTCCATGATGACTATGGAAAAGAAGAAAAAACGTAGGGTTAGGCTGACACTGTTGCACATGTTATGCATTTGACTTAAAAAGTCAAAAAAGTGTGACTGCTTACTATTCAGCTCTACGTGAACGACCCTGCAGCACTATTGCTCACATCTTAATAATGGACGTGACAAACGTGGCATTCATGCGATGAAACACACTTTAAAGGAACACACACACACACACACACACACACACACACACACACACACACACAATGGAGCCGCAAACCACTATAAACTACTACGTTAACTACTAGCAAGCTATGTTAGCTGCTGACACACACACACACACACACACACACACACACACACACACAGTTGAGAAATGAGCCCAGAAAGTTGTCATTCACTCACGAGCATCACGGTGAGAGTTTCGGGACTTTTTCTCCCCGTCTTCTCCTCTGCTGTGTTCAAGCTCGCTGCCCCGTCATGTCCCTGCTGCCGCTGCTGCCGCTGCCGCTGCCGCTGCTGCCCTGGACGAGACGTGCTGCGGCTGGAAGTCAAAGGGAGCAGCAGGTCGCCCCTGGTCCTGCTCCAGGCGGCGCATGTAAACTACAACCCCAGCGCACAAACTGTCTAGGATCGCACGCTCGAGCCTGTGACAACACAAGCGGGCCGTACCATGTGTGACAGGGAGGTGGGGGGTGGCAGAGTTGGACCGGGCGAACACTTGTTGGCGGCCGCCAAACTTCCAGCACCCGCGAAATCCCTCGATTTACGTCTTTCAAGGGATTCGAATTGTTGAAGAGTTGTGTGCATTGCTTGTTGTGTGTATGGACGCACATGAGTATTTTTTTGTATGACTGTCTTGACTTCCCACCCCGCCCCCCCCCCCGCGCACTGAGCCGGCGGTGCTGCCCGCCCGCCAGTAATGAAAAGTAATCACAGTTATGAGCTGTGTGCATATAGACAGGGCTCTCTGGCAATAAACAGTGGCGTTAACGTTCTAAATTCTAACCAAACTCAGCGACTCGAGAGTCGTATTGGGGAGGGAAAGAGACGGAAGGGAAATGTACGTGCGCAGGGTAAATATACAATATCTGAATGGTCCCTCTGTAATAGAAACCTTTACATTTATTGCAAACAGATGTTCCCCTACAGAGAAATGAATCCGCCCTGGAAGATTTCTGTTCCAGCTGTGCACATGGCCACTCCAACATAATAAAAACAGAAAATAATAATAATAATAAATGATGGCAGCTGGTGTTCCTATAAACATGTTGAGCTATTGAAAACTTAAATAAAGTATCTCATAAAGCTGTGACTAATCTTGTGAAGAAAAAATAATAATATGAACGTAATAAAACCTGTCACGACTTCAAAACTGCAGAAAACGGCATTATTCCCCGGCAGTTACTTTGTTGGGTCACACCTTAGTCCATAACATCTATTGACACAATAATGTTTCTATCATCAGTAGTTCATGGTCATTTTTGTACCAGGAAAAAATCAGAATGAGAAACCATATAATAAATGATAACTTGAAAAGTTATCATTTATTATATGTATTTGAGATGAGTTGTTCGAAACCATTGTATTTCTTTGTGGTGTCTGTTCTGGAAGAACATTTCTTAGTACAAGAAAGCTCTGTACAAAAAGCTGTGCCTGACCTGGTCACATTTTTAAAGTTCCTTTAAGTTTTTCTTAAGAATTACACAGCGCACAGCTTTATAAAAGGACATCTTGCTCATATAATATTGTTAATTCACGACAATCCAGACTGAAGACTACGCTACACTAGTATTCAACGTTGACAGAAGTCAATTATAACGGCAACTGACACTCTGCAGTCATTAGATATGGCTGTTACAGTGACAAAAGCTGCCTCGGTAAAAAGATCCAGTGTGTTCTTTGACGAGCCATAGCCTGTTACATCATATCGCATTGAGTTCACTTCTTTTGTGGGTGCTCAGGTTCATGCACTGGGCCTCAGGAGGGTGGGGAGCGGCACCTCCAGCTCACCCCTGGCAGACAAGCATTGTTAATCAAGAGGTAACATCTGTTGCATGCCACTAATCTCCCCCAGACAGTCAGACCGCTCTGCTCGGCTTTAGACTGTCTGCCTTTTGTGTTAAGGGGCACCTCGGATTTGTCCTCTTCACGCTGTAAGCTACAGTGTGGCGGTGACAAGTTGTTTTTGTTTGTCTCTCTCCCTCTCTCTGTCTCTCGCTTTGTTTTTAACACCTTCAGCTGTCCTGAAAGTCAGCCACTTAGCAAACATATGCTGCCTATACGACACTGTAAACTTCTCACCTTGTTTCTTGTGGCAGGAAGGGGTCAGATGACTCACACAGAAACAGAACAAAACAAGCACAAACCCTGAGTACTGCAGAGAGGAGTCTTTGCAAATCAGCACCTATCTTGTGCTGTGACCATCTACACCACAGGGGGCAGTGTCCACCAGTCATGTTTACCTCGAGGCTGAGCCAGAACGATGGACTTTCTTTTTTTGCGCCGTCTTGGGAGAAAACAAGCTTTGACTAAGGTTGTTTTTTTTTTGTTTTTTTTGTCACTTCTCTCTTGAACCCAGTTTGTGTAACCGCGGGGCTAACATTTGGCTCGCAGAAACTCAGAAGCCAGCCAGCCTCCAACTCCCATTACTGAGACCCCATGCAGAACACTGGATGCCATCTGTGGTCCTCGCTGGCCGCAGACAGATGGCTGAAAGACTCCAGTTACAGGAGCCACGTTCTCCCGGCCTTAATATAGGGGTTAATCCACTTCATCTGGGACAAAGTTCCCTGCTTTATAATTCATAATCGACTCGCTTGTTTCATCGATCTTGAATGCAAATGTTCAAATTTGGCTTGAGGTTTCCCCCTGAAATTAGTATCACGGTTATTAAACGCAGAATTAAAGTTGCCCATAACTTGTTGGCTCTATTTGATGATGGAATTGCTGGAGAAGTGATCATAAAACGTCTGTCACGTAGCTCCAACCAATGAGTCAAACTGATGAAGTGTCATTTGTACAAGTGGGTCACACTTAAAAAGAAGAACACTGACACCATTTGTCAAAACTCAGAAGTACATGTATTTACTGACTCCATACTTTGCTCTGATGATACTCATTAGAGTTGGTGTAGCTTTCGTCACAGCGTAAACAGAACATAAGGCTTTAATGAAAAGCCACTCTTTCATTTTACAGCTTCCCATCTATCTTGTTGATTTTCCTCTATAATGTTTATGGCCCTTTTAACTGGAGCTGGCACAGTTCAGTGGGTCTGTTCATCCCACAGACGACGTAAAAATTTGTTTTGCCAGAGAGATCAAAAAGTTAAAGGGAGTCTCTCATGGCAACTTACAAATGGAAGAAAAGACAAAAATCACTGTGAGTATTGCGTTTATTAAACGATGTTGCTTTGACACAGCAATATATTTTTGTTGTTGTTGCATCATTTAAAGAACAGTGACATCTGTTCACAATCTGCTCAGTCATGTTTAAAACAAGGAATTAATACAACATATAGTTGTGCCGTCCTAGAACGTCAGGAGACTGGGGATTAATCACTTCATCTGCCAGTTGCACAACCAGCATGTTCACATGTTCAAGAAAACTCATAAACAACCATAAACCCAAACATCCATAAATATAATACAGATTGTTTTTTTTTTTTACACTTTACACAGCACATTCTAAGTTAATAAGTGCATTTGTGTTGACATATTCCATTATATTTCCTTTTTTTTAAAAAAGACATGAAATAAATAACCTGAGTTACTAAATAAAAAGAAGATAATTTGGAGTGACTACTGTTGGGCTGTTTGTTTAGTTTCTGGGGATCCTTCTCCATGAGAATCCAGGCCCTCGTTCTCCATGTGCGCCTGCACCGATCTCCACAGTGCCCGGATGTTCCCCTCACCGAAACCTGTGGCTCCCCTTCGCTCTATCAGCTCCAGGAAGAAGGTGTCTTCTGCAAAGATGGGCTTCGTAAACACCTGGAGGAGGTACCTGTGAGAGGGACAACAACCGGTCACAATTTTCAATGGATTCGGATGAAAGTGGGGCCATCAAAGTCAATCATTCAACAAGAAACATTTTGTAGAAGGTTGAAGTCTAGCTATTTTCAGCTTAATCATCCACTACCAGGGCTGCAGGGTTGCCTCTCTGTGCTTTGCCTCTCACCTTTTCTTTTCCTTAAACGCAGACAGCGATGATGGATCCTGGTGCAGGTCAGTGTCCAGGAGAATTCCGTGCTGCGCCAACTTCTGGGGGTCGTGTCCTGCCTCCTCTATCTCCTGCTGTTTACCCACCTGTCGCAATACAACGCAGGCTCAGCCACAATCCACTACTAGTACCGCTACTTGATTGTTTTCATTTTTTGTGGGCTTTGCATGTATCTTTTGTCGCACAGTGGGTATGCAAGAATCAGAACAAATTTCATTTATTCCTTTTATGATGGACGCAGATGTGCAAATTGCTCTGCATGAGTCATACAAACCTCTGTATAGTAGGCAAAAGGAGGGGAGAAGAACTGGACGCCGGACTGCGCCATCATTTGAGCTGTGGAGACAATATCTTGAGTGTACAGCCCAATATGCTGGATGCCAGGGGCTTGGTGCTTCTCCAGGAAGGTGTCCACCTGATTCCTGCCTGCAGGAAATTCAGCAACAGCGGTGAAGAGCTGCAATGACTTTAAATATGGCAGATATGACGCACTTTCTTGGCCTGGGCGCGGCGCCTCTCTCACCTTGTTCAGGAAGTGATTCTGCAATCACAAACTTGCAGTCGGGCTCTTTCTTCTGTGCAAAGGGGAGAGTGATGCCCACTTTGCTGCATTTCCAGTACTCCATGGCGGTGAGACGCAGCCCGATGCCCTCCTGGTTTATGACGAAACCTTCGTCCACGTCCTCGTTGCTGCTCGGGGACACAAACATCTCACATGAGTGGAGATCAACCAGGGTAGAAGAAGAAGTTGAAGCGTTGAAATGTTGATTTTTTTGCTCACCTTTCAATAAAGAACCTCTGGAAACCAAAGAGGTCCTCGTACCATTTCATCACCTGCCGGGTCGTCCTCCTGGGACAGGCGTAAGTGATGTGATCGAAGTGTGTGATTGGACAAGACGAGTCCTCCTCATCCTCCGAGTTGCAGCCTCCAATGACGTCGAAGCCAGGCAGGAAGCTGCCCTGGTACTTTGTCCTGTCAATGAGCGTGTGGCACACGTTCCCCACGATGGATTTGACCACCGTGTAGGTGACGTGACCGCCGTCGTCCCGCACGGTCGTGGGAGGCACCAGGAAGTTGCAGCCCAGGCGGCGGAGGGCGCTGATTGACCTCTCCACATCCTCCACCTCGAAGCACACGTTGCTGACGGTGTCCACCGGAGACAGCGAGCCCACGTCATAGAGGCACTTGTTCGTGTCGTTCTGGCTGTGTTTCCCAGCGATGACTCGGTGCGGATCGGCCCAGGATCTGTCAGTCTTGCCCGTTAGCTCCTCATTCAGTCCAACTCCTCCGCTCCGGGTCGCTCTCTCGTTTACGACGAACACCGCGGCTCCTTTCCGGAAAGCCAGCTGCCTGGAGCTGCCCGTCAGCCTGCTGGCGAACAGGCTGAATTTGAACTTGGACACAAGGTCGTTCGCGATCTTCTCCGCGTTTGAAACGTGGAGCGAAATGTGGTGTAACCGGCTCAAGTAAGCTGCCATGTTTTGTTGTGACGTCACGGCGAGGGGGCGCGTCGGGAAGCTGTCGTGACCCTTGCCCTCTTACCGACTTACTGTAGCGATTGCAGCAGCGCCTATCTGCCTACATCCATGGTGTATGCGTGTGCTGTGTGACTTGCATTTCGTCGTTTCGTATATAATAATAATAATAATAATAATAATAATAATAATAATAATAATAATAATAATAATAATAATAATAATAATACCCCACCCCAATGGCATGTTTGGGGCTTCGTAGTTTTAGCAATATTTTTCTTCTACTGCGAAAAAAATAAATCAATTCGATTAACAACCTCTCCAGATCTTCTTGCCAGTGCTGTTGGGATTTTATTTAAAATGTACTTACCAAAAGACAACAGATTTCCAGCATTACAGTAACATGGTTTTCAATTTCATTTGAACCTATTGGGAAGATAAGCTGTCTTAAGGTGTAACATGGTAAAAGTAAAATACAATAAATCAAGCTGTGATAGCCACTTTTAGTCAGTTTACTTATGTAATTATATTTATTTTGTATTTCAATACAGAAGAAAAAAATGATACTAGGAAAAGTTATCAGACTCACCAACTCGTAGTACTTGTATTATTAAAAAAAAAACGCCATAAACGATGGTCAACGCTGGTCGTCATATTTCCGACAGACATGAAGGCAGCGTAGTAACTTTCCCTTCGTCCAATCGCGTTGAGCGTTGAGCCAGATGATTGGTGACGAAGGCAAGCGAGCGTTTATTTTGGCTGTGCTGCTCATTTGTCTCGCTGTCGCCGCCATTAAACAACACGGAGGCGATGTAAAGCCGCGGAGCGTCGCCGACCCACACAATGACCCCCCGTCTGCGGACGTTTGTTTTTCCACCGTTATGGTTCTATCTTGGCGCAGTTGACGAGTCGACGACGGTAAACATGTGAGAGTTCCAACAGCGGGCGTCTAAAGAAGTCGGATCGGGAAAGGTTTGACGGAGCCAGGAGGAGGAAGGGTGACTGACTGACTGGCTGGCTGGCTGGGAGAGAGGGGGTTTGTTGTGGTTTTCGCCAGCACTCAAGAGACGAGCGCAGTCGCTAATCGGTAAGATTATTTCAATACGCGAAGCACCGCGTAACCAGAGTAATGTTAAACAAATATATCCGTGTCCTTGTTTATGAACGAGTCGTGGCTGCTGAAGTTTTTGTCAGCTCACGTATGCTAGGTGGTTAGCTTGCGAGCTAACTAGCTAGTTGTTGTTACATGTTTGTCAGAACGAGGCTTGATTTCGTTTGTCTCCATTTTCGGTTCTACTCGCATTCGTTTAAGATTAAGATTTTGGTCCTTTACCAACGTCATTAAACATTCGCAGACGGTTGTCAGCGAGTTTAAAAAGTGTTAAAGCTCGAGATGGCAGAATTGAAGCGCAGCTAAACCTCAGTACTTGTTTATCCTGTTTGAGTGACAGCTTTTTTTTTTCATTCGCCTGATTAAAAAAAAATAATAAAAAAAAAATTCATCCACATCTCTCAACCGCAGTTGAACTATCCCGTGATTCGCCATGACGGAGCAGAGAGTGAAGTGGGTCTGTGACTACTGCACCTACGAGAACTGGCCATCTGCAATCAAGTGCACCATGTGTCGTGCGCAGAGGTCGAGGGGTCCCATCATCACGGAGGAGCCCTACAAGCACGGCCCTGACCGGGACTCTGCACTGGAGTGGGACTCTCCCAGACCCGAGAGTGACAGCAGTCTCCTCATATGCCCCGACTCGAGTGCCAGGCCCAGGGTCAGGGCACCCAGTATGGCTGAGATCGCCAGCAAGTGGTCTTGCCAGATATGCACCTACTTGAACTGGCCGCGGGCTATCCGCTGCACCCAGTGTCTGTGCCAGCGTCCCAGGACCAGCAGCCCCACAGAGTCCCCCCACACCTCAGGCTCCAACGCAGGTGGCCGCCTGGCCCTCCACTCCCCCGTGGACACCTGCGAGGAGTACAACGACAGGAATAGACTCAACACACACCAGCAACACTGGACTTGCACAGCTTGCACATACCAGAACTGGCCCAAAACTACAAAGTGCGTCGTGTGTGACCACCCGAAGCCCAACAACACCCAGGAAGTGGCGGATCTGGCCGAGTCGGTGGAGCCTACACCCATCATCAATGAGCAGGACCGGGCCCGGTGGAGGGGCGTTTGTAGCGGAGGCCAGGGCCAGAGACGGTCCCCTCCTACGCCCAAGAGGGAGGACCGAGGGAAAATGGATTTCCAGAGGATCGAGCTGGCAGCCGGAGCCATGAGCAGCAAAGAGGAGCAGGAGGTCGACTTCAAGAAACTCAAGCAGATCAGAAACCGCCTGAGGAAAACGGACTGGCTGTTCCTGAACGCATGTGCAGGTGAGTGTCAGGACGAGAGGACTTGTTTTTTCTTTTCTCTGTCATTTAAAATTACTAATGATTATAATAGATTGTATTTATATAGCATCTCTCTGGGGCGCTCAAGCCCCTCACGTTGAAACTGTATTTTATTCACACACAGTGGTGGTGGTTAGCAACATGTGTAGCCACAGCTGAGAGTCGTAAGTCATTGTTTTCCTCTTTTTTGACTTCCACTGGACAAAAATGCATTATGTAGAGTCAGTACTATAAAATGGTCATTTCAAAATCTGTTTCACTGACTTATAAATAATGGACAAGACACCACTGTTGCTTCCAGTAGCTGCACCAAATACTTCCATTATTCTGCAGTCTGTTTTCCCTTGATGTCACATGTTGGTAAAAAAAAAAAAAAAAAAGGTGCTCCAGACAGAACAGAACCCAGTGCAGGCTTTTTATCCAATTATATAATAGTCTGGTTTTCATTCCGTTTCCCGACGAGTAGCGCTCACACTCCAAAGGTAGAAATGTCTGTTGGGTGAAATGCACTCCAGATTTTGTCAAAGTAGTTTTTTTTTTACCCTGCGTGTCATGAGCGCCGCGGGTGTTGCAAATTAACGAGCCGATCGAGTTCTGTCAGAGGGGTTTTAATTTCACAGACTGTTGCGCAAAACGTGGGAAGCGTCGGCCAAAGCGAGATGAAGTTTCCCGCTTGACCGCAGGGGGCTTAGCGCTCCTCCGAGTGGCCGCCGGGGTGTCTGATCCAAGTCAGCCGCCGACCAGCAGGTGCCCTCGCGCCGCCACTGAGGGCGTCTTTGAGAGCCCGAGAGGGTGCGAGCGCCGGGCAGCCGGTTGGCGATGAATGGCCGGTCGAGCGAGCGAGAGTGGGGGGGGGCCCGTGCACCAGATACTCTGCTGGCTCGCCGCCAACAGGCCCCGTAAACAGTGGCGCTTGTGTGCTGACCTCGGGCCTCTGGCAGGCAGAAAATAGCTTTGACAACACGAGTCGACGAGAAAAAAGAAAAAAGGAGGAAAAAAAAAAGAAAAGGCCAGCACGGAGGCAGCACATGATCGGGGTCCTCCTGACTTTTGCACCGATGGCCTTCTGCTGTTGTGAAACAGAACATGAGTTCAGTGCAAGTGTTGCTTCCTTCACCTTTGTTCTAGATTCACCTGGCAGAGGAGTCGTTTCTAGTCTTTTTTATCTTTTGTCTGTTTCAGCTGACCTATTTTTTTCTTCTTCTTTCTCTTAGTTGCTCATATTACAGCCGGTCTCTTCAATGGCTTTTTTAAACAGAGGAAGTGCCTGGGCTGAGCCGCACATTACAGCCAAGTGGAGCACTTCCTCAGGTCTCAACCATGTTGATCCCTGCACTTTTTTTTCCCTGACTTCTCAGCGCTGATGTTTTTTCAGCGCTCGGCGTTCAGGCCCAGAATCAGATGATCCCACTGATTCTGCTTTTCCCCCTAAAGGAAGCCCACTCTGTTCTACTGATATTGTTCTTGTGCTCAACAAAATGACTTTGAGCCTTAAAATAATGTTGTTTGATTTGTAGCTGTATTCTACTTAGGGAAGTAAAAAAAAAAAAAAAGCACTTTGCTTCAACCTCCCACTTGTCATTTATCAGGTATTTTGTCAACACTTAACACAAGGAAATGTCCCGAAAAAAGAAAAAGAATTCAGCCATGTATGTTTCGGCACACATTCTGGACTGTTTAACTGTCACTCTGCATTCTGTGAAACGTCCGTTTCAGATCTGCCTTGACAAATTCCAGTGACGTTTGCGAGGTTTAGCCGGCTCTCCGTATATAAACATTTTTGAAATATTTATTTAAATTCCTAATATTTAGAGTTAAGGCTACTTTGAGACGGATGTAGTCAAGACTGGTTCCTGCAGAAAGACTGACGGATGGCCTGGCTTGCTGTGATATTTGCAAGTGTAAAAGCAGCGCTTAACCCCCAATTTACACCAAAAGTGTCGGCGGTGCGTCAGCGGGGAGTGCGCAGGGCCGCGTGAAAACCGCTCCCTACCCAAGTAAATAAGAAAAATAATAAAGCGAACTGCTGGTATCGCAAAAACTGCAGGTATTTAAAGTAAACCTGCATTTTGTTCATCACAGTTTCAGATTTAAAGTGAAATCCGCTGAATTACTTGACGGCCGAACTGAACGGTGTTGAAGCCGATGCATCACGTTGACATTTCACACTAAAGTCCAGCACGCATTAAAACAAAATCCAGCACATTGTATATTATGATGAAAATCAACCGGATCCACCGTGTTTTCCACATGATTGACCTCCTGCCTGAACGATCCTACCTGCTGCCATCGACGCGATGGCTCCGCGCAAAGCGTGAAAAAATAAATGGCCTTGTTCTTCGCCAGTGCAGCGCGGTTTCACGCGGTTTTCAGGCCTGGTGTGACCTTGCACACTGACTTTAATGGCCGCGACCTGCTGCGGAGCTGCGGCCGCGCCGCAGACGCTTCTGGCGTTTTGCTACTAATACTTACTGTGCTATTTTTCTATTCATCTCGCCCCACTCTTGTGTGACACCTCTGGAAATCGTCCCCGTTTAGACATCACAAAGGGCACTAATGCCTCACATTAACCTTTCCCGGGTTAGTGACCACACCCCCAGCCAGAGGTTGGCTCCGCCTTGTCCCCTTCCAAACACGTGGAAGGTTTCAGCAGAGCCTCGGTTTTAGCAGGAGGCTGTAAACACAGGGCTAAATGTGCTTCCCCGCCCCCTTGAGGGCCTGTTTGCTTCTTGATTGGATTTCCCGTTGCCAAACATCCATCCTGCTATTTCTCAGCTTTCCCGCAGTCGGACTGCCACTGCCAGATTGGTCCGGCCCCTGTTAGCGGGCGCTGGTTTCGAGGCAGCCCGGATGTTTGTGGGCTCAGTCCGGCGCAGGTTCTTCCGAGGTAACGTCCTTGAAAGGACGTCCTCACGTGTTGGCGCTCTATTAAAATCAGCCAGCGCTTGGCGTGCTGCCCTGCTGCTGCTGCTGCTGCTGCTGCTGCTGCTGCTGCTGCTGCTGCTCATCTCAGTCCTTAACTGATGTCGAGATGACTCCTCAGAAAAGAAGGAGGGACGGAGGGAGGAGGTGTAATCTGCTCCCGCCGTCCTCTGTTTGACATTCTGCCGCTAATGAATCTGCATTCAAAGCCTGGCTGCCAACCGCTTCTCTCTGGCTGCATATCAGCCCGACCACCGTCCCAGTGTGTTCGCCCACGCCAACGTGCACAGGTCGTCCGCCCTGCACTGCACGCTGACGGCAGCTTCCAGAGAGCTGCTCGCTCATTCACCCCCCCACCCTTTCCCAATTTCAGTCGGCCACGACTGAGAACAGCGTGCGTCAGTTGCAGTTTGAAGGGTATTTCTGTACTTCTTTGATTCAACATGGCGAGCCGACTGTGACATCTTGCTGCTATTACCAGCAAGGACATGAGGTTTGGAAGCGCTCCAAGAGCTGCTATAATCCGTTTACAAAGCGCAGGCCTGTTTTAACAGGATTCCTGTCTCTTTTAATGTTGCTTCAGCTGTTTGCTTTTTTTTTTTACATGTGGAGTTGCTCTTTTCTTGCTGCATAAAAGAAGCAACTTTTTCTTAATAAAGACAAGGGGTTTTTCTCTTTCTTTTTACCTGTCCTGTCACTAACTTGAGTGCATGAATGGCAGGAAAAGCTTCTGTAAATGGAGGCACTGAATCCATTTTGAAGTTTTACTGCGAGCGCTGTTGTGGTTTTTTTTGTCCTCTCTCTTACCTTCCTTCCTCTTTGCTCTTGTGCGTGCGCTGCAGGTGTGGTGGAGGGCGACCTGGCGGCGGTGGAGGCCTACAAGTCGTCAGGCGGCGACATCGCCCGGCAGCTCACGGCGGACGAGGTGCAGCTCCTCAACCGCTCCTCGGCGTTCGACGTGGGCTTCACCCTGGTGCACCTGGCCATCCGCTTCCAGAGGCAGGACATGCTGGCCATCCTGCTCACAGAGGTGCGAGACCGAACACACACACACACACACACACACACACACACACACACACATACACAGATAGAGAATAGAGGAGCTTTATTGCCCTAATATTGCATGCAGTGAGTCTAGTAGTGGAGATTTCTACTCAATCCAATTATCTTCATTCAATACTTGCCAGAGATTTTTTTTAGACAAAATAAGACAACTAAATTCTAGTAGTTTTGGACTCTTTGTACTCTTTGCCCATCTTGATGAGACATCCAGTTCTGAGCTGGACGGAACTGCTGTGCAGGTGCAGCATGTGGCTAAATGTTGTCGACTGCACTGAAATAAACTGCGCTTGTAGACTTATTCTTTGTGCAATACAGCACTTCACAAATTCATGAGGCGTCCAAAAACTTTTCTCCGCCACTTTGAGTGAGCCGCTCCAGTCAGCACTTCAAATCTGATGCAATGTGACGTCAAATGACGGCTGCAGATAAAATACATTTTTTCTGGGGCATACAGCTGTACAGTCAACTAAAGACAGAAGAGTTGTTGCAAGCTATGATATATGGAAGCACGTTAGATAACACAAGTCGCAGTTGGGCCTCTTTATGTCACCGTCAAGTCTTTCATTCTGCTCTCCGATTTGGGTTGAGCACGGTGGCTGAAAAGTCATGTGGTCCATTGTAACCGGTGTGTGGCAGATGCCCACCGCTGCTGCTGCTGCTGCTGCCGCCGCCGCTGTGCCAGTAATTACAGCTGCCGTGTGCCGCCAGGATTAGGCGGAGGATTAGCCTCGCCTGGCCGCGGGCCCGCCGCTGCCGCCGCGTCCTAATGGAGGTGATGCCACGGAGCTGATGTGAGGGCTGAGCTGCTCGGCGCTGGCAGAACCTGATCAGCAATCTGGTTGAACCAATTTGTGCCACATGTGTGCAGATTTTATAGTTTGGAAGGAAGGAATGAAAAGGTGAGCTGCTGCAGGACGTAGCGTCACTGAGTGGCTGCACAGCTGCAGGGCTGCCAGTCTGGGGTTGGACTTCAGACTGAAGAACATTTTGATGGTCCAGAAATCCAGAAATCCAAAAACAAAAACACTTTCCTGTTGTGCAATTTCATTTTGAACTGCCCGTTTGACCTTGAAAGCAGCTGGTGAAAGTTCATTCCAGTACAAAGCACTATCAGATTGGAATGACCTTCCTCTTTATTTGCCTGCTGTTACTTTTCCTCCATTAGTTTTTTTTTTTTTTGCAAAATAAAAGCTATATTTTTAAAGTTTTGAAAAAGTACAGTTGCGATGTGCAGGTGTTTCCATTGAATGGTGTGAAGTGCACAAGCCGTAATTCTCGTAAAATCCCGCAGGACGAGATTTTCCAAGAATTGCGTTTGCTTTTGTTTGTTTACGTTTGTTTGCTGGCAAGAGTGGTTGTTATATTTTTCTCTTTGATTACTTGTTAAAGATATACCGTGAAAAACATAACACGCCATTTTCACTGGTCAGTGAACTGGTCACGTGACCCCATTCGTCACGTCCATTGACGTGCAAATGTGAAAAAAGAGTTTCGTGACACTTTTGTGATACACCTCTATATGGATACGTCTGAAAAACCACCTCATGAAAGCATCAAAACCTTTTAGCCATATTTGAGAGGTTTGTCCAAGTTTAGGTGATCAGTTTTTTTATTGCGATATAAAGGTTTGAAGCAATTCTAGGAGTCATGGAAAAGCAGCTACCGTTTCAGGGGCGTCGCTCCACTCCCACCTCAAAACAAAGCACTTCTGTTTCTCATTTATTTCTTTTTACTTTTCTTCTTGGCTCTGTGTTCACATCATTGTGTCCTGGTCAATCAGTTTGACTGCTTTGTACGTTTGGCGTAAGTGGGTTGAGCTTGTGTGTGTGAGAGCAAGACGTCTTTATTTGCTCTATGTTACGCATGTTTGCAATTGAACGTAGTGTCGCGTATCTTCTGTTTTCTGTATACGATGCAACTAGGGATCGATTAATTTATTAATCGTTAGTTGATTGACCTTACCGATCGATTAGCGATTAATTGATCAGCAGCGACTTTTCCTGAGAACCTAAATGTCCCAATGAAAAATGTATAAGGAACACATTATTTAACCCTTAAATAGTGGTGAATTGCGCTTTACTGCCACTACACTGTTAAAATGGTAATAACAACCCGTCTAAAAAAAATGCTAAATTAATTGCGATTAATTTAGATTAATCGATTAAATTCTTAATCGGCAATTAATCGATATTCGATTAATTGTTAAAGTCCTTAGTTGCAACATTGTTTTAATAAATCCAAATCCATTGCGCCGCTCCGGTGCCTCTAGGTCGCATATCTACCTGCGACCTCCAGTGACCCCGCCACTGTGCTTGCCCCTGGTGTTGTATCCCGCAGGTGAGCCAGCAGGCGGCCAAGTGCATCCCCTCCATGGTGTGTCCCGAGGTGACGGAGCAGATCCGCCGGGAGATTGCCGCCTCGCTGCACCAGCGCAAAGGAGACTTTGCCTGCTACTTCCTGACCGACCTGCTGACCTTCACGCTGCCCGCAGGTGCGTCCGGCCTTATCTCTGCCACCCGTCACTCAGGCGACCAGCACGGGCGTTTCTTCAATGCGTGGAATGTGACACCTGCCGTTCTGGTTGCGCGCCCGCATGAAAGTAGCTCCCGCACAGCGACCGCACTTTAAAGAGATAATTCACCCTAAACTCAACAGTGTTCCGTAGGACACCAGAACACATGCAACCCTGATCTTGTGTGGGTATATTTTTTTATTTTTTTTTTTTCAATTGGAATGTCTGATCTGGAGTTACCACAGTTCAGGGTTGCTGCAAGGTCTTCATTGCACTTGCAGTAACTTGACACATGCAGTCTTCGGTCTCTTTTCTTTCAGACGGCCTGCACGACTGCATGACTGCACCCGCTGTGCAGGGAGGCTGCACTGCAGATTTTGTCCTAAAAACATGAATAACGTGTTGTTGTTATTATTGACGTTTGAAGTTGGATGGGAAGGATGGGAACGCTGCCTCAGCTGGAACATTGGGGTTTTCTTACACCATTCATTTCATTTGGGATGGTATGTAAGAAATGTATAGTTGATTAGGTTTGTGGCGTTTGGTTGTTGGGTGGAAATCTTTCCATATGAGAAACTCCAGGACATAAAAAAACCCCAACAAAAACTGCAGTTTTTGCCCCTTTTGTTAACAATTTCACCCTATAATTAGGTCTCAACATTAGTCTTGTTGCAATGTGTTAGTATTCTGACCTCAATATCATGCACATCGGTAAGAAAAAAAGCTGCCATTTAAAGGGCAGACATGTGGAGCTCTTTAAACGTGTAACAGCCGAAGTGCCTTTTTTTCCGCAGAAGCTGAAGAATTCCGTCTCGCCTGGCTTCGCAGCGGCGCCTCCCTCTGGCGTAATATCTTTGCAGGGAAAACATGCACTTTGCCTCTCAGAGCCTCCACTTTTTGTTCTGATTCAGCGCCGCATGGAGAAAAGATTATTCTGGCGTCAGTGATACGTTTGATTCTTTTCCTTTCCTTTTTTTCCCCCCATTTCAGTCGCGCAATGCCAAGTATTTCTTTGCAGACGGAGTCTGGCCCGTCGCCAGCTGCAGGGCGTGCTCCCTTTTGTGTGCCACTCTCTGTGTGTCAGACAAAGCCGCTCCCATTCACTATTGAGCCGGAGAACAGCCACCAGTGTTCTGGTTTTGTGCGCTCGCAGCTCAGCGCGCGCAGAAAAACCCAACGCGCGGCGCTGGTGTTTTACAGTTGCGCCATTGACAAAATGTCAGCCAGTGATTGGAATTCAAGAAAAAAAAGAATGTTCCCTCTGTGTGCATGTGCGTGCGTGCGTGGCATCATGGCTGTGCGGCGAGGGCCCGTGGCGCAGCACGCCGTGCTGTAGTTCAGTGGCAGTGTCATCATCATCATCATCATCATCATCGTCATCATCATCTCCCACCCTGGTTTGTCCTTGCAGATATCGAGGACCTGCCGCCCGCCGTCCAGGAGAAGCTGTTTGACGAGGTTCTCGATCGAGACGTGCAGAAAGGTACACAAGACTCACTGCAGGAGTGTGTTTTTAACGTAATGGGTTTAAAAATGCAAAGAACAGTTTGTTTACTACGGAGCCCCAGAGCGGACATGGGGGGGGGGGGAAAAAATTAAAAGAGGTGGGGGGAAAAAATCGCAGGATGCTGAGATAGCTGAGTCAGGATCCCGACTTAGCGAATATAAGTTTATATTTTTTCCCTGATCTGAATGTCCCCTCGGGGACTCCGTAGTGACGTTAATGTTTTCCGGGTCAGTTAGGTTGTCATTGAAAACAAGAACAACAACAATGGAGCAGTCATTCTCACCATATTCTCCTGTGAGACCTCTCTGGCACGAAGGTAGTCCTCCAAATCCTGCTCCGGAAGTACATTGGCCTCGAAAAGTTATCTCAGGGTCCCGAGATAATTAAGTCAGGATCTCGAGCTAGCTAAGTCAGGATCTCGACATAGTTAATCAGGATCCTGAGATAAGTGGTCTCTTTTTTTTCCCCCACCTCTTTTTTTGTTTGTTTTGCCCCGTGTCCTCTCTGGGGCTCCGTAGTTTTCACAGCTACTGGTGGAATCAGTTGCATAGTTAGATTTCTGATGCAGCTGGCATTAAGTTCTAGTCTCACTTTAATCCATTGATTTATTTCTTTTTCTTGATTTCCCCCTGATTTGATCGCAAGAGAAAAATGCATCTTTAAGTCCAAACACAACGGTTTAGTTTGTGATTCATGCAAAAAACAACCAAAAAAACCCCAAATCATAGCTTTTGTACTGAACACCAACACTTGTTGTGTCTTGTGTGTGTTGTGCTCAGAGCTGGAGGAAGAATCCCCCGTCATCAACTGGTCCCTGGAGCTGGGCACCCGTCTGGACAGCCGGCTCTACGCCCTGTGGAACCGCACAGCCGGAGACTGTCTGCTGGATTCGGTGCTGCAGGCCACCTGGGGGATCTACGACAAGGACTCGGTGCTCCGCAAGACGCTGCACGACAGCCTGCACGACTGCTCCCACTGGTCAGACGCTCCGCTCGTTCACTTAGCAAAGCAAAACTGTCTTCAATGGTCGTGGTTGACGGTCGCCGGAGTGATTGGATGATCAAACTGAACCTCACTTAGTTTGCTGTGTGAAGTTAAGTTGAGGTTCTAAATGCTAACTAACCATGAGTGGTTGATACCAGCCACTGACGAGTGCTTTTCAAAAAAGCACTGAAGTTAAGGATGCAGACTGAAGAAAAATTCAGATCAGAGGTCACAAAAGTTTGACCTCGGCTGAAAAATCAGGCAGTTATGAATGTGACTGAACTAACTCATTTCCAAAGTGTGGTGCGCGTGTGCTGTCAAATTTGCTTCTGTTTCAAGTGCAGTAATACTTTGTGTGTTTTGTTGACATAATAAAAACAGCCTAAATCGTACAAAAAAACTGTAATATATGTGCGATGAGCTGAAGAACTCAATAAATACAGCCATCAACCTCAGCCACGCAGGTGTTTTTAACGGCTGTTCACAACCAGCCGACTGTCCTGCAGCCACTCTGGTGGTTTCACTCGTTCGAATGGCAGGGATTGACTGCAGAGGCACATTGGAATTCCTCCTTCACTCAGTCAAACGACAAGACTCAATATCTGATGACTGTAAACCCCTGGCGTGTGCACACGGTGCGTGGATGACATGTTCCCGACACCTCGACGTGTCAAAGCGGTGGTTTTTACACGTGCGTCTCCTTTCAACTTGTTTCTCGCGCTGACTCTTCTTCCTGTTTTTGACCTCCTCCAGGTTCTACACACGCTGGAAGGAGTGGGAGTCGTGGTACTCGCAGAGCTTCGGCCTGCATTTCTCCCTGAGGGAGGAGCAGTGGCAGGAGGACTGGGCCTTCATCCTGTCTCTGGCCAGCCAGGTAGGTAGCGACCGTCCGGCAGGCTCCTCCCCCTGCATATACCTCCATACACCTGCATACACCTGCCGCCTGAACACACAGCTGAAAACTTTTTTTGCCATTTAGCCTTTCATTTACGTGTAAACCGATCTCTGTATTGCTAAAATCAATCAACTAAAATACGTGAAGGGGGGAAAATTTGAGATTTATTTTTAAAACTAAACCTGCTTCAAACAACACACTGCTCTTTTTGGTGCCATCATCTTAAAGGTACAGTGTGTAAAATTCTGCCACGCACTGTAAAAGTCTGCCATCTAGTGGTCAGGGTGTAGATTGCAGCGCTTAGTTGTCCACCTTCCCTCTCCCAAGCTCGCCAGTGAACTACGCTGGCCTGCACGCACAAACCTGGATACCTCGTCCGCCTTCTTCTTTGTTGGTTTATTTGAGGCGGGCTGGATTGTCCACACCAGGCTTCCTTAGAAATAGGGCGCAGCAAGATGGCAACGAAGACCCTT
Organism: Thamnaconus septentrionalis; assembly: GCA_009823395.1. Classification (NCBI taxonomy): domain Eukaryota; kingdom Metazoa; phylum Chordata; class Actinopteri; order Tetraodontiformes; family Monacanthidae; genus Thamnaconus; species Thamnaconus septentrionalis. The sequence goes on along the minus strand of CM020503.1, from coordinate 18,327,393 downwards.
GACTATGTATATTCTTTATATTTATATATAACAACCGTTCTGTGGGGAGGAAAACCAAATTACTTTTATTGTACTGCGAGTATACAATTTAATTGGTATATTTTCAGGCAGTATATTAAGGCCCACAGTGTAAACACACACACACACTCGCAGCGAGCGACTACGTCATAACCTCGTCTGAGGCTCTGACAGCGATGAGATCCAAAGCATCTCGGAACCGCTAGCTGCTCGGCCGTCGTCCTCCTGGATCCCAACAGAGGGCGACGAGTTTCAGAATGGCACGGTTTGTTTTCAGGATACAGAGTGATTATTACAGGGTGACCTGAGGCTAAACTGGCCAAAAAAACCCCAAAAACTAGAAACTAAATATGGATTCTGTGTGTGTGTGTTTTTTGCCAATTGATTAAATTGGGCCATTGGGCTCTTTTAATTAGAGAACAGCACCGCAGCGAATTGGCTCCCTGATGAAGTGAGAACAGGCTGAACTGGCCAGACCGACTTATTAAAGCGGTGAGACTGGAGGCCGCCGCCTCCTCCAGCCGGAGCTGCAGCCAGTCAGCTGACGGCCTCGCGTGTCCGGCCGCTGCAGCGTCATGTGACCACGGCGCTGGGCAGCAGTCTCCGGCCTCGCCGCTATTTTTAGCTCCAGTAGCGTTGACTGCATCATGTGGGAGCGAGCGCTCTCGGTTGCGGCCGCCGCCTGACGTGTGCTTGTGTTGTGTGTTTTTGTCGCCTCCCTGCCTGCCTGGTGTGTAGCCCGGGGCCAGCCTGGAGCAGACGCACATCTTTGTTCTGGCGCACATTCTGCGCAGGCCCATCATCGTCTACGGAGTCAAGTACTACAAAAGTTTCCGCGGGGAAACGTTGGGATACACGCGATTTCAAGGTGAGGCTGCAGGCTCTCTCGCTCGCTCTCTCGCTCGCTCTCTCTCTCTCTCGCTCTCTCTCTCTCTCTCTCTCTCTCTCTCTCTCTCTCTCTCTCTCTCTCTCTCTCTCTCTCTCTCTCTCTCTCTCGCTCTCTCGCTCTCTCATTCTCTCTCTCACCACACTTACACACCCTTCGGAAATTAGTTTGTTGGTTCACAATGCCATAACTAAGCCTGATTTTTATTTTTTTATTTATTTATTTTTTATTTATTTATTTTTAGCCAAACAATCAACTCAAGTGACCTCTGACCCGAACTTTTCTTCAGTCTGCATCCTGAACTTCAGTTTTGTTTTTTTTTAAACCAGAATTACGTTCGTTTTTGTATGTTTGTTTGTTTGTTTGCTGTCTCCTCCTCCATCCAAACAAAATGCACCACTTTCACTGGCCAGTGAACTGGTCACATGACCCCGTACATCACGTCTGGTGACGTGTAAATGTGACAAAAAGTCTTTCCATGACACTTTTGCGATATACCTCGATATGGATACGTCTGAAAAACCTCCACACGAGAGCATCAAAACCTTTTCGCCATATTTGAGAGGTTTGTGAAGGTTGAGCCGTTTCCACCACCAGTTTTTATTGCCATATTTAGGTTTTGCGCAGGTGTCATTGGAACACAGCTAGTGGCTGGCATCAACCACTGATGGTCAGTTAGCATTTAGAGTCTGAGCGTCACTTCACTCCACAAACTGTTCAAGTCCAGTTCGATCGTCCAATCACGACGACAACCATCGACTCACATTCGCCGACAACCTTGTTGAATAGAAACCACTTTATGCAAAAGATTTTCCTTACAGTTTATTTACCATATATTTACCATCTTTTTTCATTTGACATATTTTATTTATTCTACATGCTATTATTAGGGCTGCAGGTTGCAGTGCTGAACAACAGACAGACTTTTTGGATTCAGTCTGGACTGAAACTTGTTTGTTTGTGTAATTCCATGATCTTGTTTTCTGTGAGCTGGCGGCTGCAGCGCTCGTCCCTCCCTGGTGTCGCACCCTCTGGTTGTCATAGTGCCGCCGCACCTCCCTGCCGCTCTGACTCACTGCTCTGTGTGTGTGTGTAGGTGTGTACCTGCCCCTGCTGTGGGAGCAGAGCTTCTGCTGGAAGAGCCCCATCGCCCTGGGCTACACGCGGGGACACTTCTCCGCCCTGGTGGCCATGGAGAACGACGGCTATGACAATCGCGGCGCCGGCGCCAACCTCAACACGGACGACGACGTCAACGTCACCTTCCTCCCCCTGGTGGACAGTGAGCGCAAGCTGCTGCACATCCACTTCCTGTCTGCGCCGGAGGTAAACAAGATGACCTGATGAATGTGTTTCAGCGCAGTGCTCGAGCACTCTTTTTTTTTTATCTATCTATCTATCGCTCTCTCTCTCTCTCTCTCTCTTTCTCTCTCTCTCTCTCTCTCTCTCTCTCTCTCTCTCTCTATCTAGCTCTCTCTCTTTCTCTCTCTCTATCTAGCTCTATCTTTTTCTCTCTATCTATCTCTATCTCCCTATCTCTCTCTCTATCTAGCTCTTTCTCTCTGTCTCTCTCTATCTGTATCTATCTTTCTCTATCTATCTAGCTCTCTCTAGCTCTCTCTCTATCTCTATCTATCTCTATCCTTTTCTCTCTATCTATCTCTATCTCCCTATCTCTCTCTCTATCTAGCTCTTTCTCTCTGTCTGTCTCTCTATCTGTATCTGTCTTCCTCTATCTATCTAGCTCTCTCTATCTATCTAGCTCTCTCTATCTAGCTCTCTCTCTCTCTCTCTCTCTCTGTCTCTCTATATCTGTCTATCTAGCTCTCTCTCTCTATCTAGCTCTCTCTCTCTCTCTCTGTCTCTCTATCTCTATCTATCTAGCTCTCTCTATCTCTATCCATCTCTCTCTCGATCTCCCTCTCTCTCCCTCTTTATCTACATCTCTATCTTTCTACCTCTAATCTGTCTCTTTCCATCCATCTCTCTCTTTACACATCTTTCTCTCTCTCTCGCTCTCCCTCTCTTGTTTTTTATTTCATCGAACAAAAAGCTTTTAAAAGAAACAAACACAAAATGAAACGGTAAAAGCGGCGATAAAGTTGTGTTTAAAAATTTTAAAAAATCTCTCTCTCTCTCTCTCTCTCTCTCTCTCTCTCTCCTCTCCCTCTCTCTCCGGGGCTCAGATGAGGAGCGAGGAGCAGCAGGAGAAGCTGCTGAGGGAGTGGCTGGACTGCTGCGTGACAGACGGCGGCATGCTGGTGGCCATGCAGAAGAGCTCCCGCCGCCGCAACCACCCGCTGGTCACCCAGATGGTGGAGAAGTGGCTGGACCGCTACCGGCAGATCCGGCCCTGCGCCTCGCTGTCCGACGGCGAGGAGGACGAGGACGAGGACGAGTGAGGGCGGCGGCAGAGAGAGAGACTGGACTCAGAGAGAGAGAGAGAGAAGCACCCCGCTTCCCCTCACCACCACCGCCACCCCCCCTCAGAAACGTAACCTTCAACTCTTGTAATAGCTGCATGTGTCCTGTGAGTTCCGTGATAGAACAATAATGGCGTCGCCCACCTGATTCCTGCTCCTCTGAAAGCACATCTGGAAAGCTCCTCCGGCCTGGTTCCTCCAATCAGAGCTGGCGGGGGTGGGGGCGGGGGCGGGGAGGAAAAAAAAAGTAACGGCAAACGTAGAAAGAAATATACTCTTTATTTAAGGCCGCGTCAGCCGGAGGGGAAGCCTCATTGGTTGGACGGCCTGAGAGACATTTTTGATGGAAGCTGAGAGGATTCTCATCCGTGTGTGTTGGTTTGAAAAGAAAAGAGAAAGAAAAACGTAATAAAGCACCCGTTTCTCTGATTGTCAGTTCCTCCGCAAGCCCTCTTCTGATTTTTGTTTGGATTTATTTATTTGTTTAGGACAGTTAGTCGGAGGTGGGGTCTTGACAACCTTCCGACCCACCTCATACATATATATTTTGTTCTTTTTTTAAAAAAAAGAAAGTAATCTGTGTTTGATCTTTTTTTTTTCTCAAGTCTTGAAGTATTTAATTTTGCACAGATTGTTCTCACATTCTGTTGGGGGATGGGGAGCAGGAAGCTACCAGTTTACTGACATCCTTGCGTGTGATTTAGTCCCTTTGTCCTGTTTGAAGCGCGTGAGGTAGACGCCTGGGGGTCGGGTGGGGGGAACAAACCCCCCCGAAACACTTTGCCTCTTTCTATTGAGTGCAACAGAAATATTAAATTTGTCTCACTTGCATTCTCTTTGTTGTCATCTCTTTCAGTTTGCTTTTTTTTTTTTTTTATTTAAGAGTGTGATTGTTTGGAACAATAATGGTAACAGTTACTGATGTAAATTGCATTTGGTTGGTGTTGGCGGCAGCCTGCTTGATTCAAGCACACTTCAAGCTCACTTCATTGCATTTAAAAATGGTTCATGTCACTACACAAAGGACTGTCATTTCTTTTTTTTCCCTCAACTATAAATAGACAATTCCAACAAAACGTACTATTTGTGTTTTTGCCTTTTTCTAAAAATGACTCTTGTTTGAATTCACCAAAGCAGGAAAAGGACGGTTTGAAAAATTGATAGCCATTTAGCAATTTTTTTGTGTGCCGTTTCGTTTTTGGACAGTTTTTTGGATTTCTATTTTTATTTTATACAGAAACTATCCTTTCATATTTTTTGGAAATCTTTTAGTTTTTTTTGCATAAACAATTTTTTTTTAGACAAAAATAATTTTTAAATGTTTCAAATTTTCTTTAAAAAAAAATTGAATTTTTTTTTCTTTAAACTCAGATCAGCCCGAAAATCACAGGAATTACGGTTCTATTGTAACCCTAACTTCAACCCCAGCCCAAACCCCAACCATAACCTTTGAACCCTTTACTCTGTTGAACCCCAGCTTTTTAGTCACTCCGGTTAACCCCCCCCCCCCCCCCCCCGGCGACAGTGGAACTGACAGACAAACCTCGCTGGCCCACACAGAAGCCTCCTCACAAACGGCTTTTGTCAGAATCGTATCTTTTATTTGAACTGCACTGAATGCTAAATGTTCACCGTGTACAAGAAACAAATACAAATACCCACACTAAAAACAAAAACATACTGCTGGCTGCCTCTTCCGCTATTGTCGGGACACTAATGAGTTTCTGCTATTGCTCTTACAGAGTACAGGATGCCCCCCAAAGAACCTGGCCTTTGATAGAACAAAGAAAAAAAAATATATAGGAAGGAGAGAAAGGAGGGCGGATCACGTAGGACTATGCTTATAGGAACATTTAACTAGGCAATACAAATCTAACAGGACTTTTCAAAACTCTTTTTTTTTTTTTTCAAACACCAAAAAACATGGGATGCGCCTTGAATATAAAAAATACCACAATGGAGAGGATGAAGGAGGAGGAGGAGGAGGAGGGGAAAGGGGATATCCAGACAAACCAGAATAGTCTCATCTTTTTTTCTTTCCTTCAAAGACAAAAGAAAAAAACAATCTGGGAATAAACGATCTGCAAAAAAGTGTTTTCCTGAGTCATTAAGAAATTTCAAAGTTTGGTTTGCTTTAACCCTTTCCTGCAGTGGGAGTGAGATGTGCTGGAGGAGGTGACAGAGGGGCGACGGCTCGCGATCATCACTGTGAACCCCCCCCCACACCCCCCCAAAAAAAAACAAAGAATTATGGGATGCTGTTTAAATCGGCCCGTCGTCTCAGAAATCCCGAACTGAGAATTTGAATCCAGTTACAATCAAAAACGAGTTCAGGTTTGACAGCTCACACGCTGCCAGAAAACTCACAGGACGGTCTCAGGCGCAGGAGAAGAAATACCCTCCTCACTGTGTACCATGTGCCATCAGGTGGTGAAATCCCGCAACTGCACCCGAGACCACCGGCGCCAGGAAAGGGTTAAAACTCCTGATCACTATAACTGATGAGCAACCTTTTCCTCTTATGTTGACGAATGATAAATATTTATAAGTCAATAATCCATTTTTAGTCATTCACACTAAAGATCCAACGCAAGAAAAAGAAGAAGAAAAGAAAACAAACAAAATTGAATAATCATCTTCCGAGGCATAATGAGGGGCCTAAACAACACACATTAGTTATATAAGGGAGGGGCTGAGCTGGCTGGAGGGGGAAGGGGAGAGGGGCGGGTCAGGGGGGAAGTGGGCGGAGTCTGTAGCGATGCTAAGGTCCAGTTAGCACACAATGCCAAAGTTCACGTCTCTTGTTCGTCTCTTGTGTGTGTGTGTGTGTGTGTGTGTGTGTGTGTGTGTGTGTGTGTGTGTGTGTGTGTGTGTGGAGACGTGGGATGATCTTTTTGTTGTCCCATCAGTTCCGAGGTGTCGGCGGGAAGTGGTGGTTGGGTGTGAAGGGGGGCGGGACAAAGCCTGGTCAGGTAACCCAGGAGCGCTGAAAACACGGAACCCTGCGGTGTCCGACAAATCAAAGGCGTGTCCCGAGGAGGAGGAGGAGGAGGAGGAGGAGGAGGAAGAAAAAGAAGATAAAAACTAACAAAAACAAACAAACGAAAAAAATCATCAAGATTAAAGTTGGTACTGAGCTCAAAAGACACAGAGAGTAAAAACTAAAAGGTTAAAAGTAGAAATTCTCCCTGGGGGAGGGGGGACGCTTGTGTTGTTTCACTGTCTCTTGGTCCCATTTCGTCAGGTGCTTTGTGATTGGTCGGTTTCTGAGCGTCGACGTTTTCCGTTTTGTTTTTCTCCCTCTCCTGTGTTGTTGTTGTTGTTGTTGTTGTTGTTGTGGCCATTGTGTATCCCTTGCGCTGCTATTGCTCGGTGAGGTGCTCTCTGGTCTCGCCGTGCTTGGACGGCTGGTTGGGCGACGGGGCCTGGGAGGGGTGCGTCCCCGAGGGCAGGCTGTGGGCGATGGGCACCCCACCGGGCACCAGGCCCTCCAGCGCTGCCGGGATGCCGCCTGGAGCCACTCCCACAATGCCCGGCGGGTATCTGGCGGAGAGAGGCGGGTAGAAGGGGGAGGGGTCAAAGGTTAGGAAGGAAGCTGACTCGTGACACTGACTCTTTTCTGCTGCAAGAATCTTTTTTTATCCCCCCTTTGCTCTTGACCTCAAAGGGAACAGAAGCCCTGTGAGACATGCTTGCCATTTGGATAAACACAAGCATTTCTAAAAAATAAAATCTACTTTTGCAGAATTGTTTTTGCTCTAAAGAGGACAGATTTGATTGCAGTTTGCCGAAAAGAGTCAAAGTGCAGAGGAACACTATGCAGGATCTAAAAGAGTCACAGTGGGAAACTGCCTTTATGTTTTCTTGCAATAACTGTTCAAAAAACTCCCGGCAGCCACAGAGACGCCGCTTTTTCTATATATGTATTTTGTTTTACATTTCGTTTTGTACAAATTACTGCGATTGATGAGATTTGCAACAGCAGCAGAGAACTGCAGCCATAAAAATCAAAAAAGAGGAAGAGTCTCCAGGAGCCAAATTACAAATATGACGCTGGAGGTGATGATTAAAAAAGTTCTCAGAAAGAGAACAAAACTTTGCCAAAGAGGTGATAGTCTGTATGTAGATACTGCAGTTGTTGGAGCAGAAATAAAGCACCTGCAAATCATATAGATATTAATACATATATGTGTATATATATATATATATATATATATATATATATATACACACACACACACACACACAGCACATTTTGGGCAAATTTCTTACTGATATATTTTGCAAGGAAACACCAAAGGAAGCCTCGGCTGCAGTAACACCGTTCAACCAGAGGGGGCGGGTTGGAAAAACATTCAAGAAAATTTCCCCGGAAACCCCCCCAGAAATGAGGATACAAGGGAAAAAAAAAACAAAAACCCACGAAGCATGACTCTGGCTGTCAGGCCTGGTCGGGTCATGCTTACTGGGACCGTCTGGGTCAGGTGGGAGGACTGGGGGAGTCAGAAGGAGAAGGAGTGGGGGAGGGGTCACACAGCAGGTGAGCTCAGGTGGGAGGGGTTTGATCCGGGACCTCTGGGACAAGAGGCTGGTATTTACCTGCTCCTCATCTAGGCATTAATTTTTTCTTGGGGCAGGACACCAGTTACGGCCGGAAGAGTTTGGTTGACTTGGCTGCGTGAAAGAAGGGGGACAGTGCTGAGGTCATAAAGGGCCCCTGACAAGAGGGGTGTGGCCAGAGAGCTGCTCTATGACTACTAGAGACAAGAGTTAGTGCCAAGTAGGGGGCGGGACCTGGACAGGGGGATCAGTGCAGTAAAAATAGCGGAGCAAAAAAGTAAATATGTAAAAATAAATTTCAAAAAATTTAATAAAATTCAATGAAACAAATAAAATAAAATACTTTCTTTCAATAATTCATTCATTTCATTTCTTCGTTAAGACAGATTTAAAATAAACAGGTATTGCATCTATTAAGAATGTAACCTGACTGCAGTTTGGCAAAGGTGCTATGCAAAGACTTCCAGTCCCCTCCCCACCTGTAGGCGGCGCCGTTGAGCTCGGGATGAACGCCAGGCTGCTCCATGACGGCCCAGGGAGCCGAGGTGACGAAGAACTCCTTGTTGACGCAGTTTCTCAGGCTGTCCGGGATGCGGCCTGCACACACACACAGACACAGACACAGACACAGACACACACAGACACAGACACAGACACACACACACACACACAGAAGTGCAGTGTTAATAACCTCTGACAGAAAATGATTGGAAAGCAAATATGTTGTGTGCGTGGCAGGGATGCTGTGTGTGCAGCAGATCAGTTGTGTGTGTGTGTGTGTGTGTGGCGCCTCCTGCTGTTCTGCTCTGTATCAGTGAACTAATGATGACACCCAGATTTAATAACGGCCGTCCAGGCCTGGCTGTTCAAGTGGACATGTGACATCTGGGCACGAGAGATGTGCAACAAGTCACATCCAGGGCACTGTGTGTGTGTGTGTGTGTGTGTGTGTGTGTGTGTGTGTGTGTGTTCCTCCCCAGCTCACCTGTGATGGCTCTTCGGATCTCGGTGGCAGCTGCCTCCCTCATCTCCAGGGACGCCTGCTCGCTGTACCAGGCGGTGTGCGGCGTGCAGATCAGGTTGGGGGCGTCTTTGAGGGGCCCCTGAGCAAAACTGAGAGACAACGGAGGGGAGAACAGTGAGCACACAACATCACAATACAAATACAACTGTGCTGACAGGTTTCCTGGAATGGGTCAAAGGGTGAAAAAAAAGTCTGTCCGTTACTTCAGCTTTCAACCATTCATCTCTGGAGAATGGCCCCTTTGTGATGTCATAACAGGCAAGGGAGGTCTGACCGCGTCAGTTTTCAGCAACAGCCCTAACCCTAACCCTAACCCCAATCCCAACTCTGACTTTAACCCCAACCCAAATTCCAACCCCAACCCTAACCCCAATCCTAACCCTAACCCTTAACCCTAACACTAACCCCAATTCCAAACCTAAGCCCAACCCAACCCTAACCCCACCCCCAATCTCAACCCCAACCCTGACTCTAACCCCAACCCTGAAACCCAACACCACCCCCAACCCTAACCCCAATCCCAACACCAATCTCAACCCCAACCCTAACCCCAATCTCAACCCTGACTATAACCCCAACCCTAACACTACCCCAACCCTAACCCTAACTCTTGCCCCAACCCCAATTCCAACACTATGCCTAACCCCAACCCTAACCCTATCATAGTTTTGCATGAGACATAGTGGTAGAATAACAAAATCTCAGCATGCCAGAAAATGCAAAACACACACACACACACACACACACACACACATATATCAGCACCCAAAATAAAAAAATAAAAGTAAACGGCTCCCAATCAGGAGCAGGTTCTCTTCATTCACTTCAAAGGGCCGGCTCTTGGAACTGGTTTATTCGTGAATGACTCATCACTAGTTTTCAGTCATTTCCAGCGTCTCCGTGTAAACTGAGTTTTTTTTTTTTTTTTTTTTTTGTAAACTGATTTTTCCCTCGAAAATGCTTGGTTTACAAAAATGCTGTCTTTGTGTAAACAGGACCTAATTAAAGCAGTTAAGCGAGCAATGCTTCCACTCTGCACACATTTTGGTGGCTCGTTTAAACTGTTCAGTCAAAAAAATCTTGTTCAAAGCAATTTTTAGTTATTAAAAAAATAGAGATTTAACAAATTTTCTGACACAACAGCTAATATAATACATCCATTTTCAATACCGGCTCCTTCCTGAACTCAGGGTCACGGGCGTCTGCTGGAGCCTCTCCCAGCTGTCATTGGGCGAAGGCAGGGTGACACCCTGGACAAGTGGCCAGTTCATCGCAGGGCCACATAGAGACAAACAACCATTCACACTTATACACACAATACCTTATATCATACATCAGTAAATTATTTTTTAAACTTTCCTCTGAGGCAAGTGACAAAAGCGATTTTGTTTAAAGTAGTAATGTAGAGACCTGCAGGCTGCAAAACCCACTGGCGCCTCCTGACGAATGCCAGCCAGATCAAAAATATGTGTTTTTTGTTGTGATTAAGAAAAAAAAAGATCTCCGTGCATTCGGAAAATAAATAATCTCATCCACAAGGTTTAGTTAAACCAAGAGGTGGTGGAATGACAAGTACTTTGGAAGTTGTCTGGAGGAAGTTGCAGCAGTGCCAAACAATGTTAAATTTTCCACAATTTTTTTAAAGCAACTTCCGGTCTGGTTGCAACAGTGACCGTTATATCAATCATGATATATATAAAAAAAGGGATTTTTCTTTTAATTTAAGCAAGACAGGATGCAGTAAAGTAGGTATGGCGCCGGAAGTGTGACAGTTATAAATGTATCACTGCAATATGAAAGAAATTAAACACAGGAAAACATCACCTGTACCACAAAACACCACAAAGGGAAAAAGCAATTAAACGTACGTTTACCCAGAAAATGTGGACACTAGCGCTGTTCCGTCTGCCGCTTAACGCCAACAAACGTCGCACACACGAGAGACGGGTTCAAGCAAAAACAACAACTACAAAAAAAAACAAAAAACTGTTTCCTGTTTTTCTGACCTCAAAAAATCCCAAAGCTGATTTAGAAACATGTTTGCATTTGGACGAAAGAGGCAAACAGCAGAGAAAAGGCCATGTTTGCAAAACAGTGTTGACAAGGCCTGACAAATGTAAATAACCCTGTGTATGCGTGTGTGTGTGTGTGTGTGTGTGTGTGTCTGTGTGTGTGTGAACTGTCCTCTTGCCAAAAGCTGCAGTGCAGCAATTGGAACTGCTGGATCAAAGGAATCGTCGTCCTCACAGCCAGAATTGAAACATTTTTCTCTTCCTTTGTGAAGACAAAAATTTGAAACTCCCTTAATTTTCTTCTTTTTTAAAAACTTTGTTCTCTACTTTCAAAAACGCTTTGAAAACTTTCCCCCCCAAGATCAAGAGAGCTGGGAGGTCTTGGACAAAAGGACTGGATGTGCTTCGTCCGCCTGCATCCTTTCATCCGGATTTTGTTCTGAGCCAGAAGAAGGAAGCGACTCTGCGTCTCCTCACTTCCATCAGCTCTCAGCGACTCCGGGAGCCTGCGAGTCGTCACGTCGCCGTGCTGCTGCGTCTGTTTCATGTCGGCACACCTGCGTGTGATTTGTGTCTTCCCTCTTCCTGCGAACTCAACCACTAAACCCTCAAACTCCTCTTGCTAGAGCTTCTCGGCTAGCATTGTGCTGTTTTGGTCCAAAGATCCAACTCTTTTGGCTGAACCTACTGAACTGAATCAGTTCCTGTAAGGATTTGTTCATTTTCTCGATTCAGTTAACACTTAGGTTAAAGTTTCTCCACCTTTCATGGTTGGTAAGGGTGGTGAAAACTGAAGAAACCCACCGGTGACAGGAACTGCATGGGAAGTGACTCCTACAGTCACTGAATGCATTGCCTTCAGTGACTGTACTGCATCTGAGTGATTTGTTCACTGAACCAACTGACTCTGCAGGCGTTATTTTTTGAATTGCGGTCTATGAGGAAGAATTCTTTTTTTCCGGCAATACCAGGGGTGGCCACTTGGAAAAAATAGCACTGGCGCTAATAGTTGTTTTGATACATCAAAGCAAATCAAGCTGATTAAGTCAAAGAATAACATCGAACAATGAAGTGCAGGTCAGCAGGAAACACGCAACGAAAATAACAGATTTTTAAACCGAGTTCTGCGTGAATCGCTGGGGAACAAACCGAACGGTTCAGTGAACAAAGCCTTCTTCTTCGCTTCACTGTTGTTCACTGTTGTTAGCCTGTGTTCAGTACGTACGTGAAGGGCTCCGTCTCGTGCACGTCCAGGGCGGCTCCACGTATCCTCCCCTCCTTCAGCGCCTGCGCCAGGGCCTTCTCGTCCACCAGGCCTCCCCGCGCCGTGTTCACCAGGAAGGCGCCCTGACGCATCTGCAGGGTGAAGCAATCACAGAGCGCAAATCAAGCAATCGCATAATAATAAATAATAACAGACTAATATGGACGTTTTTATGCAGCTGTCAGCTTTGCAGGAACATCAGAGTTTTGATCTGAACATCTGACCAGGGTGTGTTTTCCAGGTGGTCTTAAAAAACATCTTAGGATATATATATATATACATATATATATATATTTATTTATGTATGTACATACATATATATATAAACATATGAAATAAAAGAGGGGATGGGGATGAAAATGAAAAGCTTTGTTGTGGCTGACGTGTGAAAAGGAGTCGGACAGCAGCAGCAGCAGCAGCAGCAGCAGCAGCAGCAGCAGGGAGAGAAAATAATGTCAGACACAGGATTCATCCGGCGGAGGGGTAAAAAAAAAAATAGATAACCAAGAGATGAAACGAAAGATGAGGGGATTGTTGAGGAGGAGGTGAGCTGAGAGAAGAGGCAGTGCTGCCACCCGGGCAGGAGAGAGGGGGAGAGAGAGAGAGGAACGGTGTGTGTGTGTGTGTGTGTGTGGGGGGGGGATCAAATGAATATGCTGAGAAGAAAGTAATCCTTTAATCTTGACAAAAGCTGAAATCCAGGGCCATGAAAAGCCTCCACGCTGGCAGCTCGTCTTTTATTAGGCCTCACCGCCGCCTGACGCACGCACAAACACACAGCCGCGCACAAACACGTATCCACTTTAGAAGCCGAGTGTGACTGCCAAGATTTTTTCTTTTTTCCCTTTTCCCTCCATCCCCCCCTCTCCTCTTCCTCCCTCCCTCTTTCTGGTGGGGAACCGGTGGAAAAGCGTTTATCCACTGCTGCGCCACTTAGGAAGAAGCAGCCCAGGATGTTAAAATCAGTGAGAAAAAAAAAAAAGGATGAGGACTTAACTAGGTTAAGCTATTACCCATCAACCACCTCTCCCAGGAAGTGTCGGGGAGGAAACCCCCCCCCCCCAAAAAAAGAAAGATGAGCCACGAAGGGACGGACTGACGGAGGATAGCGATGAGTGATAGCGGAAGGTGACGGGAAACTGCTGCTGTAGTTCCCTGGCAGGCCTGCAGATGTCGCTCCAGGGGCTGCAGCATCTCTCCGTCTCCCTCTCTGTGCAGGCAGGTTGATGCTGTATATATTTTGCTGCGGCTGCTGAAAGGAAGGAATTTGTGGCTGGATTGGAGAAGAGCCGAGGACGTTCTGCCTCACTTTTCTTCTTCTTCTTCTTCTTCTTCTTCTTCTTCTTTCTTCTTCTTCTTCTTCTTCTTCTTCTTCATCACTCAAACTTTTTAACATGTTGAGTTATAACACCACTACTTACTTACCTACTAACTCAGATTTTTGTTTGTGTTCAATAAAAAAAACAAAACTGAATCTTCTTCTTCAATTCCCCCCCCCTCCTTCCACCACCTCAGGCTCTCCAGCTCCGCCTTCAGGCTGGCAGAGGGATAACACACCTTTTCTTTTTACCTGTTTTTTTTTTATTACCTGTTTGATGGTGAAGTCGTTGATGAGGTGGTGGTTGTGTTCGTTCAGGTTGCAGTGCAGGGAGACGCAGTCGCTCTGGTACAGCAGGTCCTGCAGCGTGTAGACGCGCTGCACGCCCAGCGAGCGCTCCAGGCCGTCCTGCAGGTAGGGGTCGTAGAAGATGACGTTGAAGCCGAAGACCTTGGCCCGCACCGCCACCGCCTGGCCCGAGCGACCTGGGGTCACGCAGAAAGAGGAGGAGGGCGGGTTAAAATAAAATGAAAAAAAACTTAGGCCACATATGAATGAATATTGAGGCGGCGTTTTCATGGAAAAGTGGGGAAAGATTCTTAAATCCAAAAACATCTCCAGAGCTCCAGAAATCAGCAGTTTTTAGTCCTGTATTTGCAGCCACTGTTGTTTAGTTTAGTTTAGTTTTTGTAATATTGATTAAATTGATTCAATAACCAATCAAATTATTTAAACTGCTGGTTTATTGGACCTTAGAGATCTTTGGAGGGTGGGGGGAGAATGGGGTCGGGGGGGTTGAGGTGTTCTGGGAGAGTGGAGCCAACATCTGGAAGGGGGCGGGGTCACCACACTGGGAAAAATATTAAAGCCCTTTCTGACATCGCAGGGGGATGATTTTCTTTTTTCAAAAGTGATTTTTTTTTTGCATGTATTGTAGTGGCCACTCGCCAGCCGGACAATATGTAGTTTCTTTGGGTTAGAATTCACAGCGATCCAGCCCCAAGGAGACCGCATTACCCATGTTCCTTAGCGGTGATGAGGTTCAGGAAGTGTTACGCGAGAGCGCGTGTTGCGTTTTGAGTTTTGACGTCCACAAAAGTGTCCTTCAACGTTTTTGTTCCCATACGTCTGCAGTATCTTCTAAAGAATGGAAGCAGGTGTTCAGGGACGGACGGGATTCACGTTCACAACCTCGGCTGAGGGATTGTTTGTTGCACAATACGGGGCCAGTAGAACGACAGTCTTCAGCTGTCCAGTCGCTGTGACAGTTCAAAGTGGTGAGCAGAACCAGTCGAGCACCAGGGGACTGAGCAGCCAGACGGCAGAGCGGCGCCGCTGGTGAAGGACCAGCCTCGTCCGGGAAACATCTCACCAGTCCAGCATGTAAACAGCCCATAAAAACAGGCGACGAAGTGAAGCTTCAGCATCCTGCTGCGTCACAGACCGCAGCCAGGCAACGGAGGGACGAGGCCTCGTCCTGGAGTCTCTGCACTGCACCGCTGAGTAACGATTAATGAGGGACGAGGAGCCGAGCCACGAGTCGTTTCCTGGCCGGGAGAAGGAGGACGAGACTGGGCGAGGCTGAGAGAGGGTGAAATCTGCCCCTCCCCCCAACCTCCCCCCGCCGTCCCCCTCGCCGCCATCGCCATGTGTTGTGTGGGCTGAGGGAGGACGGTGGCGCCACCAAGAGTGATGAAGCGCCGCCGCTGCCGCCGCAGCCGCCGCAGCCGCCGCAGCCGCCGCAGGATGGACGAGGTCCTGGACTCTCTGGAGATTCCTCTCTCTGTGATGGAGCATTCAGCCCCCCCTCCATTCTCCCCTTTTTTTTTTTTTATCTCTCTCCATCTTTCCCACTAAGCAACTGCCAGGCAGACACTTGGCGGCAGCGGTGGCCTTGTAACGCTGGGAGCGCTGCACACTGCAGCCCGTCCAGATTATCAGGGAACAGCAGATACAGTCAAAAAAACAAGCGCAGTTTGGAGCTCCAAGTGCTGCTTCCTGGATCTTTCCAGCGCTGCCTCCTCGTCGCCCGTGTGACCAATCTGCTCTTTGAAACACAGAGCCACATTCCTGAGGAGCAGACGGGAAAGAAGAACACAGCAAAACAACCGACGCCGCAGCACTCAAAACAAACTGCTCCGGATTTTCGATCTTTCACGGGACAAACCAAACCAGAAGGAGGCTGGAGGGGGCGGAGCCTGATCAGCAACTTTGTCACCAATTAGATCGACTGCGTTAGATTTCGTTTCGTTTTTTTTTTTTTTTTTCCACCCTCGGAAAAGTCAAATATCTGGCGGCTGGGACTCTGGGAATCGCCTCGCAGCCTGGAAGAGTGTTTTTAATTTCTTTTTTTTCTGATCGGACGACACAAATCTTGAGTGATTGTGACCAACAAGCTCAGTGACGAACAACGACACCAACTGAGGGACGATGATGTTCCAGCTGAAAAGCTCTGAGTCCAGCGTGTCGGGACTCTGGTGAGTTCCGTGGCCTTGACCAGTAGGATTTCAGGAGGCTCTAAACGCCCCCTTTAACTCTTTTTTTCTCGATGCGCTTCTCAATGACCCTCCTTGGGGACCTGTCGCCTCACCAGGGGCACCAAGGAACAATCTGAGCAGTTTAACGGCTCCTCTGTCCTCTCCACAACCAACCAGTTGGTTTCACTCTTTCAGAAACCAGAAGCTGCATGAACAGAATCATTTTTCAGTTCGCAGATCCAGTTTCTCTGCGCTGAGCATCTTCATCAGCTGCTCGCTGAGGATGGAGCCATGACCACACACGCAAGTCTCTCTGTGCAGCAGCAACCAGTTTGTCTGATTTTTCCGTCTTGATTCTTGATTTTCACTTCGCGTCTTAAAACGAGGTGGAAAAAAAAACATCAGCTTTTTATTCTTCATCTAAGGAAATAAAACCCTCCCGAGTCACAGCTGCAGCTACACCTGCGCTAGAGAACCTTAGACGGAATTTTCCCATCTGTTAGAACAAACCCGGGAGAAAAGCGTCTCCACGTCCCTCCGCCAGCTGCAGCAGCGTTTCCTGACTGAGTTCAGCGCCTGTTTCTTTTTTTCTATTTGAGCTGCTCTTTTAACGGCGGACGAAGGACGAGGCTGGCGAGGAAAGAAAGGGGGAAAAAAAGAGAAGAGAAGTAAAGTAGCCTGTGTGCGTGTCTGTGTGTGAGAGAGACAGATAGATAGACAAGCGCTGGCAAGAAAAAGAGAAGAAAAGAAATGGACTTGAAGCCGGCGGCGAGTGGCCAAGGCCGAGTGTCTGACAGCAGACCGAAGGCTGGTTGGTAGTTTGTGCGTCTCGCTGGAGACAGATGAGAAAGTTGCATCTACATGTAAAATTGAAGCGTCAACTTCAAGGTGTGTGAAACACTTTGTTTGTTTTTTGTTTTTTTTAAAATGCTTTTATTAGTCGTCATGTTCCAGCACATTAGCGCCAGACGACTCCACTGGGCTGTTTGAAGAGAAACACTGGCTGATATTGGGGATTTTTTAAATTTTTTTTACTTTGGCAGGAAAGGAATTTTTTCTCTCTTCTTTTAGACGCAAATTAGACACAGGCTTGTTTTCAACGTCAAACTGGAAAACGGGAGTTAATTTTTAGAAATAAACACCGGGCCTTTTTTCACACACACACACACCAGCGTGCGCGCACACACACACACACACACACACACACACACACACACACACACACACGGCAATGAAAGTCAAACCATTTTCATTTGAATTCATTCCGAGCCAAAGGAAGAAACGGCGCCGGGAGGATCTTTAGTCCCTGCGAACGAGGCGAATTTAGTGGGTGTCAAACTAAACCGGCGAGTCGAGTCGAGTCGAGTCGAGTCGAGTTGAGCCGCCGCTCCGACGAACGAATCCAAGTGGCCCGAAAGAGTGATTGGAGGAGTGAAGGAGGCGGCGGAAGATTTGGCGGCGCTCGCACTTCGAGAGTCTGTTGTTGCTGCGGAGCCGAGCAGAGTGGCTGCACTGTGTGTGTGTGTGTGTGTGTGTGTGTGTGTGCCTGCTGCAGTCAAACAGCACCAGGAGGCCCCTCCGTCCTCCGCGACACCTCACTCAAACAATGGCCATTGTTTTGAGACGGACGGAGGCGGCAGAGTCTCCCTGCCAGGATCCACAGCGCCAGGCAGGTGAAGGCGTGCAGGGAGCGTCTGGGACCTGTAGGGGGCGGAGTGAGTCTGCGTGTGTGTGTGTGTGTGTGGGCGCGGAGATAAGGTGGCACCTCCTGAAAACGGCTGGAGCGTCTGTCGCCTCCGCGAGGCTGACACACACACACACACACACACACACACACACACACACAAGCCAGCCAGCATCAGGACAGGTGCAGGGAGGGGTTGGTGGAGAGGTGGGCGGGGGGTTTGAAGTGAAGTCTGTACGGCTACAATCTGGCAGGAGGGAAGTGATTACGGCGAGGAGCCGAGGGACGGCCCCCCCCGATCGGAGCAGCAGACTCAGAATAATGGAGATATGATGGCGAGCAGGAGAGGGAACAGAGGGGAGGGGCGGCTGAGGAGTGGGAGCGGAGAGGGGGGGGCAGACAACCTTGAGATAATCTGCGAGAGGGGCGGAGCGGAAAAACAAAACAAAACAAAAAACAAAAACACCTTATCAGGGCCGGAAAAGACGGAGGGAGCGTCGGCGAGGAGAGGAGAGGAGAGGAGAGAGGATATGAAAACACCCGGGGGGGTGGGGGGGGTGGGGGGGGGGGGCGACTGACCGAAGCCGATCAGGCCCAGCGTCTCGCCGCGGATGCGGGCGGCGCCGGACGCCACCTCGCGGATCTGCTCCACGCTCTGGACCCTGGTGCCCTCCCGGAGAGCCTGGTACAGCCAGGTGTTCCGCCGGTACAGGTTGAGCACGTGGCAGAGGGTGGAGTCGGCCGTCTCCTCCACCGCCGCCGAGGGGATGTTGCACACGGCGATGCCTGGCCAGGAGGACAGACAAACAAACAATCAAACAAACAAACAAACAAACGGGACGGTTTGTTAAAAAGGTTCCGGGCCGTGCAAAATTCACTTTTCACTTTTTCAAAGATTTCTGGGTCTTCTGAGTCTTTTATCTGATTTTTTTTTTTTTTTACCAGGTACCTAAAAGCTCTTATTGAGTCAACGCAACTCAAAAACTTCCATTGCTGTGGACTTTTTGAGGGTTCGCTTGCAAAAAAAAGACGTTGATTTTCGTCTTTTTCAGCCAAACGATTTTGCCATTTCCAGGAGCCTCACTAACCTTGCAGCTCTACCTCTCCTCTTCCTCCTCCCCCCCTCCTAACCCACCACCTCCTCCTCCTGTGACGCCGACGACGGCACAAAAGATTTCTATTATCGACACTTGAGCACTTGTGTCTGCCCTCGCTCTCCTCTAATGTCCTCATCCTGCTCTCTATCTCAAAGCAGCAGCAGCAGTGAGAGAGAAAAGAGGAAGAAGGAGGAGGAGGAGGAGGTGGAGGAGCTGGTGGAGGAAGAGGAGGAGGAGGAGGTGTTGGTGGAGGAGCAGCCAGAGTCACTCAATCAATGGCTCCTTTTCTTCTGGCCGAGAGCGGCCGTCACATCTGCGGCGTCTTTTTTCCAGCCGCGATAGCTTTTTCACTCTGCGGCTGCGAGGCGGCGAGGCAGCGCCCCCTGGGTGAGTGGGCGGCGGCTTCAGCCAGTATCTCGCACTGGCAGCCGCACGGCAGCGACAGTCGGCGGCGCCGAGTCGTTTGAGGCTCTTTGAACATGTGCGCCGCGCACACAGTCGCACTTCCAGCGTTTATAGCATCCTTTAATAATTCAGTCTTTGGAGGAAAGAGACAGAAAGAAGAAGGGAAAGATGTTGTGGAAATCCTGAAAGCAGCGGCACCAAGACGCAGCAGCAGGGCGACAACATGCACGGGCTCTAATTTTGACATTTATATTTAGCGCTTCCTGTCGGGTGAACTGCAATTCAATAAATTATCGTCTGAAAGTAGCGTATTTGAGTCCTTTTCAGGTCTTTATTTAAAAGGAGACTTCCCACAGCTCCATATTTAGCCCTCTGTTTACAGCCGCCTGCTGGGTTTTAGTTGCCTGCTGAAACCTGATGCTTTGTTGGACTTTTGTGAAGAGACAAAAAAAAAAGAAAAACGAGGACGGTCCTGGAGGGGGAAGCCAACACCTGACCTGGGGGGTGTGGTCATTAGCCTGGGAGAAGGGGTGTTGGTGTGATGTCACAAAGGGTTCCTTTCCAGAAGTGCTTGTGTGATTTTGCGATCACAGATGTTTAGAGACCCGGATTACTGGAACAAAACCCTGCTAGGGTTTTGTTCTGGGATCTTTAAAGAGGCCAGGTGCGATATTTCATTTCACCCCTAGATGTCGTAGTTTCGCTCCGCACGTGCACCGAGAGGAACCAGCTCCCTGCACGTCCTCAGCAGCACCAGAGCTCCACTCAGCAAAGCAGGACGCAACAGGTATAATGTCGCTAGCTGCTACCAATTTAGCAGGACGGCTGTGTTATCGTTAGCAACGAGGAGCATTTATTCACTGCCAGTTGCTATTGATGTGGTGCAGGAGGTTCTGATGGTTCCAAAAGATTTTTTCCTCAAGTAGAATTTTTGCTCCTTTAAAGTGCACTTGCTTCTACAATATAATTTTCTCTAATAAATCGAAGAGTAAAAAATGAAACCAGACATCTGCCTATGTGTGTGTGTGTATATATATGTATATATATATATATATATATATATATATATATATATATATATATATATATATATATATATATGTATATATATATACACTACCAGTCAAAAGTTTGGCTACATACTTCAGATTTCATTTTCATGACTATCTACATTGTACATTCATATTTTAGATGATCTAGAATAGCCACCCTTCATATAAAATGTATATAACTTAACATATTTAGGTATTGAACATTATTTCCTTTTGCCACGTTAATCCGCTTATCTTGGTCATATATTTGGTGTCTTCAGGATGTACCTACAGTGTAGAAAGTAGTCAAGATAAAGAAGAAACAGGTGTGTCCAAACCTTTGACTGGTTGTGTGTATATATATGTACACCACACGTACACGTCAACACTCTGAGTCACTGGAGGGTCTAAAAACGTATGAAAGCGACACAGACGACTCGTCACTCCTCCTGTGACTCATCTCCAGTTTTCCGCCGCTCACGCTGAGCGCCGGATGCTTTCAGGAAGTGACATCACGCGGTGGGCGGTCCTACCCAGGTCTCCGGCGGCCTTGATGTCGATGTTGTCGTAGCCGCTGCCGATGCGGATGATGATGCGCAGGGCCTTGAACTTCTCCAGGTCCTCCCGGGTCAGGGTGATGGTGTGGTACATCATGGCTCCCACAGCCTCATTCAGCACCTGCACACACACACACACACACACACACACACACACACACACACAGATGACTAAACGCAGCACACTCATTCCCCTGAGTGACACATTCTCTGTCATCCGTCTTCATTCACGCAAGGCTTCTATAAATATTCAGCTCGGTTCACAGGAACCTGTGACCAAGCGCATGATCTCATCCCGACTCGAGAACCCGGCGCCCACCACAACACAACTACACTCTGACCCGAGGGCGAGCAGGCGACGTGATGCCAACATCATCACCACTGCAGCTTTTTTTCAGCATCCGCAAAATCTGAAGAGAACACAGTTCCTAACATCTAGTGGACTGAAAAGTCTGGTTTGTTTATTCAAGTTCAGAGAAAAGTCTCACAAAAGGTATTTTTAACCAAGTTCCTGCCTCGTTCCTCGAGTTATCGTGACTTTTTTTGGTGGCCATATTAGCGACCAAGGTGAAAGAAAAGAAGAATCTGCTCCTTTAAGTCTGGAACACCTGATTTTCAGTCCAATGCGGTCATTCAAGCAGCCTTAAGGGAGGCTTTCGAACCCTGTAATTTACTTCCTGTACGTAATAATTACGATACCATGATGTATTTTTCCCCCTGGACCTTTGCTGTCACTTTTGTGTTTTAAATGCAAAGTCTTATTTTTAATAAATGAGAGGGTCCCGACTCGTGTGCAATTATGGCTCCGGAAATAAATCTGAGCGGACGCCGGTCGGCTTCAGTCAGGCTTGTAAGTGGAGGACGGTTGATGTCAGCATAGAAGCAGCCCAACATTCAGTCTAGAGCTCAACCACATCCGTCTTGAAAACAAAAAACAAAAAAAGAAACAAATTGAGCAAAATCAGGAAAAACCCCAAAACAAAACAAAACATTTTTTGTATGGTCATTGCAATATTAACAAACTCCAATGTTTTCCAACATTTCTCCATCCTTTATTTCTTCTGCTCGCTCTACTTTTCACAGACCGGGTGCTCAAAGCTCACAGTTAAGAAAAGTCTGCCCTTGTGATGTCACAAGGAGCTGCGGGCGCCTCACTGATGCCCTTGAGACGGCCTCGTTTTTGTTCCCTTCTAAACAGAGTAGCGGTTTTAGCAGGAGGAGGCAACTGGGAGGTCAAATAAACTGCTCCCTGGAAAATTAATCATGCAAAAATATCCATCCAACAAAAAAAAAGACATCCAAACAAAAAAACAATCTGAAAGAGCAAACGGGATCTTTAAATCTTCCAACAAATTCATCTGCGAGTGACTGAAGGAGCTCAGAACACACAAAATTCAAGACCAGCAGGAGAAAAATTGGGTTTTACTCTTAAAATGACATTCTGTTGCTATTTATGGATTATTAATCGTGCAAAGAAAGCATCGCTGCTCAAAAAGAAGAAGACTTGGACAGAAGAGCCTTGAGACGGAGTCCCTGAGAGCGATGAAGAAAAGCTAAACGTCCTTCAGTGCGACTCATCGGAGACTTGAAAAGTCAGGCGTCGCCTCCGCCGCGCGCTAATCCGCTGGCGCTCGTCACGCACGGCGGGCGAGGTGACCCGGCCTGCGACTCGGCCCCGTGTGGATCTGAAGTGTTTCTGCCTGGGAGCTGCTGCCGTCCCTTTAAATGGAGAGGCGGGCGGCCAGAGCTGCGATCAGCAGAGCACCTCCTGGCTTACAGGCCAGTGTGTAGAAAGACAAACACGCGCACGCATGTGCATCAGAGTCTTTCACGGTCCAAAAACGTGGGTGAGAAATTTTCAAGGATTTGCTCTTGTTTTGGCCTAAATGGAAAAACTCTGTATTTTTTCAAAAGCACGGCCACACTGCCTCCCATCTGGAGGCACCGGTGGATGAATGTTGCAAAAAAAACAAACAAAAAAAAACAACAGAGAAAAATGCGTCTGCGGTTCTCGCTGGCACGCCTCCCGCCAGCTGCCGTCCAACTTTGAAAAAGCACACCGTGGGTCAGCGACCTCGGGCTGACGATTATTTTTTTTTATCATTGTTATTTATATTATTATTATTATTGTTGTTGTTTTGGGGGCGCAGGTGCTGTACAGAGTAGTTCCGTAGTTCCTCTTCCTTCCTGCGCTGAGAAACCGGAGCCGGCGAGGAGACGCAACCGGCGTGACCTCGGGCCGCTCGCTGCGTTTCCTCCCCTGTGTGTGTGTGTTTGTGTGTGTGTAGGAGTGTGAAGCAGCTGGTGCTGAGGCCTGACAGCATCGCACTTGAAAAAAAAAAAAAAAACGGTTATCAGCCTCAGAGACGTTTTCAATCTACGACGAACCTCTGTGTGTGTGTGTGTGTGTGTGTGTGTGTGTGTGTGTGTGTGTGTGTGTGCGCGCGCGTGCGCCGTCCTCTTCGGCGGCGTGTTATTACTGCGGACTGCTGAGTGTGGCGGCGAGGTGAACATTACAATCATGTTTTCTCCTGATAAGGCAGCAAACAACACAGCCAGCGGCCGCTGCCGCCGCCGCCGCCGCCGCAGCTCCACGCTGGAATTGATCTCTATGCAAATGCTTTGTTTTTAATATGTCCCCATTTTCACGAAAAAAAAAACAAAAAGAGCGCGTCGCCTGCGGATGCAGATGGAGAGATAGCGCCATCTCGGCCGATGCCCATCGCCGTCGACGCTTATTGTTTTTGCAAGCCACACCGCTGCTGCCACCGCCGCTGCATAAAAAGCAATAAAGAGCCGCGACAAGCCAATGTAATTACACCACCGCCGCCGTACAAGACTCTCTATTATAGAGAGAGCGCCGCCTGATACAGACGTTGCCACAAAGTGACATTAAATCATAATGAAGACGCTATGTTTTAACCGGCGAGAGCCGAAGGGGCCAATCACATCAGAGCCGGAGACTCCTCGTCAGTGTGTGTGTGTGTGTGTGTGTGTGTGTGTGTGTGTGTGTGCGTGCGTGCGCGAGCGCTCACCTTCTCGTGGATCTCCTGCGTGGACTGGGCGTCGCAGAAGGCCACGGTTGCCAGGTCCTTCAGGATGGGCATCTCCACCGTGCAGTCGCGCCCATCCAGCAGCGCCACCAGGGGGCGCGGATGCATGGGCCCGTTCATGATCTGGGGCCGAATACCTGGAGGAGGAAAACCAGAAGGAGACGATGAGCGAGATGAGACGGCTGAAAAAATGCCGAGGATGGAAGTGTGACAGTTCAGAAGTGGAAATTATCATTATTATTATTATTATTATTATTATTATTATTATTATTATTATTATTATTATTATTTTATTTTATTATTTTTTTTGCTCACGTTCACACACGTTTGTTTGTTTACACTGTGGTGCACACTTCACACCACTGGCCTGAGTGTTCCAGCAGTACCGGACTTCAACAGGAAGCGACGAGGTTCTCAATGTTTCTTCCACCACTTCATGGCTTTAACTAAAACCACCACTGCTCCTCGGTGCTGATCAAAGCTGTGTGTTTATGAACTTTCATCCAAACAACACGACGGTGAACTGGAGAGCCGACCGGAACCAAGGCTGTGGCACCAAACCGCAAGGCATTGACACACACACACACACACACACACACACACACACACACACACACACACACACACACACACACAAACACACACGCACACTGTTTGACGATCACGGCAAAGTTTGTCTTTTATGTCCTGTATCTGAATATATATCTATATATATATAGACAGGAACGATTTCCTGACTGTTCTGTGTTTGCTAAACCTTTTCCCTCAGATTCTGGATCCTTTTGTGTCTCAGTGCACTATTATTATTATTACTATTGACATTTCAAAGTGGATTCTAACTATTTGATGTATATGAAATGTTTCTAGCTTTTTCAGATGCCGTTTCTTTCTATTGAGTGGCAGTTTTGTTTCTCCTTTTTCTTGCGTTGAAGTGAAACTGCGACGCGCCTTGAAAGATTTCCTGGCGCATCTCTGAGTCAATATAGTGAGATAACGAACAGGCAAACAGAGACAAAAATATTCGGACGGCGCTGCGAGCGGAGACGGCTGGTGAACCGCAGCCTTAAACTATGACATGGAGCAATAAAACAGAAGAGGAGACGGAGACACACTGGCCTCCTTCACTGCAGCTTCCTGCAAACACCAAAGACACAGTGTGTGTGTGTGTGTGTGTGTGTGTGTGTGTCAGAGTGCAGATAAGCAGCGAGCAGTTTCTCTCCGGCTTCGGCTCGATAAATCAATGCTCTCGCTGACGACTGGATTAGTCCGCAGCCTCGCTCGCTCGCTGGAAGCCTCTTCAACTCCAGCGCCGGCGCCGCCCCTCACGTGCACGCTGCGTGCGCGGAAGTGCACGGGTAGCGCACTTTGGCCCCCCTCCTCCGCCGATGCCGCGGCGACCGACTTTTCACTTTCTCAGAGAGCCAAAGGGTAGGAACCCGAGAGAGCTGAGGCCTCCACCAATCACAGAGAGCCTCTCTCAGCCCGACTCCGCCCCCTCGCTCGCCACCGCAGGGTCTTCCCACCGCGCGAGCCCCTCACTGCTGCCGCCACCAGGCTCAACCTCCAGGTCCACTGTCTGTTCACCACGCTTCTCGCTGCAGCGCAGACACGGCGGGCTGCACCTTCAGAGGCAGAGCTGACCCTGGGAAACCTTCACTCCGTCACCATAGGGGGCAGCACATAAAGCGCACGTCAATCTGCGACACACTGACACAATAAAATCCCTTAATCAGCTAAAATAATAATAATATTGCAGAAACTGCCAGATTAAAAGCCGATCAAAGGACCAGCAGAAAGGTTAAAAGGTCACAGGTAGAGAAGCTTTTCCTCCCTGAGTTGATCAAGGAAACACGGACTGAAATCCGCTGCTACTTTTGGACTGGAATCAGGTGGAAGGAAGCGAAGAGTCGATGAGGAGGAAAAAAATACAAGTGTCGGTAGTGAAGATGCTCAGCGGCAGCCCGGACGACTCAGGTCGACCTTCTCACACGTCACCTGGACCTCCTCACACAGTGTTAACAAGAGAGAGGGGGCGGGGTCACATGTTCCTTCACCTCGACATCCTCGCTCGCCGCCCGCCCGCCCGCCCGTCTCGCCGTGACCCCGGACGACTCCGTGCGCAGGAGCGCGGCGCCTCGGAGGCCCCACGAGAAGATTAGAGTGACGTCACGCCGCGGTGGGTGGAGATAAGGAGCAGCGAGCGTTGAGGGTGGAGGGGGAAGGTGGGGGGAGGGGGGAGGGCTCATTAAGGACGTGATGGTGGGATTACGGCGACGGAGGAGGCTGATTACAGCAGATCAACGCACAGATTAGCAGATTTAAGAGGGAGAAAGTGTGTGGGGCACGGAGCGTTGAAGGGCATGATGGGAAGAAGGAACAGGTGGGAGGAGCGGGGGTGGTGGGCGGTGGGGGGGGCACAGCGAAAGTGAAAAGAGACTAAATCACACACAGGAGACGGGAAGAGACGCACAAAAACTACAGCAGATCAACGGGGGCTCCAGGGGCGGAGTCCGCAGAGTGGCCCCGCCCATCCAACCCCTTTATGGGTTGATGCTCAGCAGACAGGCTGCCGCATTTAACGGAGCCGCTCGCTCCGACGTTCGCAAGCATCCAACCGACACACAAACTCCTCCCCCTCACGCAGCCTGACAGTGGCGTGACGTCAGCGGAGGTGAGCGGCGGAAACTTGGCCTTCGCCGCTGACAGGAGGAGCACTTAATGGAGGGGCGGAGCTGGACTGGCAGAGGAGGAGGAGGAGTAGGAGGAGGATGAGGAGGAGGAATAGCGTCGCAACACGACAATGTCGGAGTGAACAGACAGACAAGTCGCCACCATTCTAACTGTTGTATTGTATTTGTATCACAAACACATCATGTCAGGAGCAGTGGCGGCTAAAGCTAAGCTAGCTACTACCTTCCACCAGTTGTTGTGATTATTTGACCGCACATCCAGTGTGGAGGAACGTTCCCGCGCACAGACAGCAACTGTACACAAACACACAGCAGGACTTTAACGTCTGATTATGTCAGTATGCTAATAGCCGTGAGTAGCTTTCAACAGCGAGTATTAGCGTTAGCTAGCGAGATGAGTTCTTGAAGAAAAGGCCAATTATTTTGCTGCGTGCGTGTGGGATCGGAGATTGGAGTCGGCTCCGCCCCCTCCTCCTCCTCTGAACTTCCTCAGGTAGCGACGCAATCATCCGCCAGGTTTCTCTCTGACATTTTTTCCATCTGATAGCAGAAGAACATTTCACTGGCCCCTCCCGTCCTGGTCTCTCCTGTTGCGTACGATCGCATCTTCTGAAACAGCCCATCACCACCATCACCACCATCACCACCCCCCCCCCCCCACCACCACCACCACCACCCTCACCCCCCATCCATCAGCGCCTGTCTCCCTCCGCTATCTGTCGTCCCTTCACCTCGTCCATCACTCCATCTCCTCCTGTCTTGTCATTTCCTTCCTCCTCCTCTCGCACTGCACTTGTGTGTCTTCCTGCGACACTCTCTCACTCTCTCACTCTCACACTGATGGAGGAGAGATGAGGTTTTTTTTTCTTTTGCCTTTCTTTCCAGACCGTGGGT
>CM020503.1:18292500-18295000 GCA_009823395.1 Thamnaconus septentrionalis | reverse complement strand
GAAGCGATCAGAGCCCAGTGTGTTGGCTTCACAGTGCGCACCCTGGGAGGGTGGGGGGTGCTGGGTGGTGGTGGGAGGCTTAATGGAGGGGTGGGGGGGAGTGAACTGCAAAGACGAGTGCAAGGACCAGCGGCTGCAAAGCACAAACACCCCCCCCCCCCCAAAAAAAAAAAAAAAAAAACTCCCAAAAATGAAATTCGCCCTGTTTAGCATTTCTGCAGCGGTGAAACTGCAAAACAACACAACACAACACAATCATGCCTCCATCCGACACCACACACCACTGACAGGCTGCAGAGGAGGAGGGGGAGGAGCCCTGCACAGGTCCAGACCATCACCGGCTCAATACGTGCGTCCACGTGTGTGTGTGTGTGTGTGTGTGTGTGTGTGTGCGTGCGTGGGGGGCTCCTTGGTGGCAGCGGCCCAACAAGCAGAGACACGACACGTTGGGACGAGTCGCCGTCTGTAGCGATGACACATCTGAGGGAGCGTGACCATCAAAGGCAGCAGCCCCCGACCACCCTCCATCCCCCACTTCCTGTGTGCCAGACACACACACACAAATGCATGGAGGTGATGGAGTGTGGGGATACGCCTGCCTCTCTGATCTTTCTCACTTCAATAACATTAAGCTGTGCAGCAGCAGGAGTGTGTGTGTGTGTGTGTGTGTGTGTGTGTGTGTGTGTGTGTGTGTCGGTAGGGTGGAGGGGACTGTGGCGGTTCCTGGTGTCTGTGAGGTATTTCTCGAGTCGTTACCACAAAACCTGAAATTGGACAAATATGTACCAGAAAATGGAAACTAACTCAAATTGCCTCATTTTCGCAGTTTAAATTTGCTCAAATTGGAGCAAATTCGACTTTAAGAGAACATCAAGAATAAAAAGGCTGGGTTGGCATTTGTGCTTCGCTGCTGTTAAAATGTGCAACCATTGAAAGTATTACATTTCTTTTTAAATGAACGATCTGCAAAACTCGAATACGCTTGAGGAAGAAATAGCGACTTAGAGGACGACAGATTGAGCAGCGTACGTACATGTGCTCGCTGCTGGTAAAAGGAATCTTGGACTCTGATTGGCTGTGGGTTCCTTCAACTTCAACGGCCGGTAATTCCTATTACACAGGAGCGTTTCTCTGACGAGACTCTCGCCTGAGAACGGACACATGACGATACACAGGTGCGGTCGCGCTAAGCTAACGGCTGTGAGATTCTTTTGTGTTGGAAAGAAATAAAGTTCTAAGGCGTCACTGAGCAACTTTTCACGATCCTCCTCCTCCACCGACGGCTGCATGCGGCTTGATGATGAGTCTGCAGAGCTGGGGGGGGGCGGTCGGGGGTCTAGAGGGGGCGTGGTCAGAGGAGGATCGGGGGCGTGGCTGGAGGCGAGATCTGGTCTAAGTCCGCCTCCAAACCGACGGCAGCATCCTCGCCGCTGCCGCTGACAGCTGACACACCGCTGTCATGTGTTTGGAGGAAGGGGGGGGGTGAACACTAATGGGAACAGATTGGCACAGCAGGCCGCCCATGCTACACACACACACACACACACACACACACACACACACACTACAGGGCTACATCTGCCGGCCCTGCAGTGTGTCCACACCTCGAGCGTCTCCACCTGCACAAACTGGTGCGTCAACACAAACACAATAATCAATAAGTGATTTCTTTCCCTCCTTGTGCGTCACATCAACATGGCAGCAGCGTCACATCAACATGGCAGCAGCCACACAGCAGCAAGTGGCGATGAAGCTTTTCTCCTGAACACTTTGGTGCAGTCAGACTAAAAACTTGAGCTAAGAAAAAATGAAAAAAGTCCATGTTCTCCCTTTTTGTTACTAAATAAAACCGAAACACAGCGGGTGCCAGTCTGCAGGCAAGAAATGAAGAAATACAAAAGGAAAAGAAAATAAAGAAAAAAGCTTTTTTCTCATCAGGACATTGAGCTTCTTTTTTTTTTTTCCACCTCCGGAGCGCGAAACTCCGACGCTGAATTTGACATTGCGAGCGGAGATCTCGGAGCTCGTCGACGGTGTGAAGTCGACCTTTTTTGGCTGAGTCAAGCATCCAGGGCAGCGGTCGCGCTCCACCGGCGCCCCCTGAAATGGGCCGGAGCGGCCTGGCGGAGCGGCCTGGCGGAGCGGCCTGGCGGAGCGGCAGCGCTCTTCTCTACCCAGCTAATTATACTGGAAGTGCCCTTTCTTTCTCCCTGCCAGCGCTGCCGGCTCGGACGTGGAGGCCGTTAAATCCCCCCGCAGCACTCGAGGGGGATTTGGAGAAAGCGGAGCGCCGGGCTGCAGCTGACCACGCCGGGCCCCCGGAGGGCCTGGGGTCCATTTCAGACGCTTGGCTTAGGGGTGGAGGGTACTGGGGACGTGGGGGGTGGAGGGTCAGCTCTGGAGCACAGAGACTCCTGGGAGCTTTAATAGGAGCTGCTGGATTTTTTTCTTATTTTATTTGGCTTTCGCTCTGTAACGGTTCTTGGCTGGTGTTGACGCA
>CM020503.1:18272500-18290000 GCA_009823395.1 Thamnaconus septentrionalis | reverse complement strand
CTCTCTCTCTCTCTCTCTCTCTCTCTCTCTCTCTCTCTCTCTCTCTCTCTCTCTCTCTCTCTCTCTCTCTCTCTCTCTCTCTCTCTCTCTCTCTCTCTCTCTCTCTCCCCCCCCTCTCTCTCTCTCTCTCTCTCTCTCTCTCTCTCTCTCTCGGGCCATCTGGCCTGGCAGAGTGAGGAGGAGGCGCAGCGCCGTTCCAGCCTCCCCCAGCGCCGCCCCTGCACGCCGCTCGGCAGAGTCGCGCAAGTAAATAAAATGCATGCGCGCACACACACACACACACACACACACACAGAT
Source organism: Thamnaconus septentrionalis (assembly GCA_009823395.1). Taxonomy (NCBI): domain Eukaryota; kingdom Metazoa; phylum Chordata; class Actinopteri; order Tetraodontiformes; family Monacanthidae; genus Thamnaconus; species Thamnaconus septentrionalis. The sequence continues at coordinate 18,289,703 of CM020503.1, read as the reverse complement.
AAAATACCTCCCACCCCCTCGGCCCTCCCCCCTCCTCCTCCCAGTGAAGCTGTCACATGGCTATTAACCCGGAGAAGCTGCCGAGCAGCTGCGCTCCATTACGGTAAACACGGCGGGTCGTCAGACATCAGGCAGGACGAGGTGTCGGCTTACGGCCCTTTAAAGATCCACTCGCCTCCACACTCGCAGCCATTTTCATCATCGACGAGCCCAACCGCCGCCTCGTCCGCTGGAAAGACAACTCCCCAACTCTCCTCCCTCCCTCACCTCCTCCTCCTCCTCCTCCTCCTCCTCCACCGCCACCACTGCGGCTGATATTTCACACTGGCACGGCCGACTCACCCCGCCCCCCCTCCTCCACATCTCCCTCCCTTCTTCCCTCCATCCCAGGTTCTGGTCACACGATACGACACCTGGAACACCTGACGCTGCTCGGCATCCCTCGTGTGTGTGTGTGTGTGTTTTTGCCTCAGTCAGGACGGAATGTTCTGGTGGAAAAGATTGGGCTGAAAAAATAGCTTTTTTTCGAAACTTGTGTGTCTTTGTGGTTACTTTCCGTCTCCTCTCCTCCGCACTGCAGCTCCCCTCAGAGAGACGTATTCATCTACTGATTTATTTACTCAATTAGTTAAATCTCTGGTGCCCCTTTGCAGACACACTTTTTTTTCCCACTTCTGTTCCTTCTGACGTCTCTGGTGGCAGAACACTGCACCCGATACATCACTTCCTGTGTGCTGCATCAAATCTGAGATGGTCAGATTGAAGACGTTCTAACCTGAGTAAAAAAAAAAACACAACGCAAACAAATATGTAGTTCAAATTTCTTGGAAGGCAAAAAAATCCTACTAGTTTTTTTCCCAGCATTTGGACTTTGTGCAGCCCACGAACCTCCCTACCTGGAGCACCTGGAGCACCTGACACCGACACTCCTCCACTGGCCACCTGTCAGCCACCTCATCCAATCTAGGTGTTGTTTAGTGAGTGAGATGACGCACACAGAAGACAACTGACTGGTTTTATAGAGACCAATCAGTTTCCATTCTCTCTCTCTCCCTGCTGGAAGTGCGTTTAGAGGAGGTTCTCCCAGTGAAGCCCCCTCCCCATACATACACGCACCCCCCCCCACTCCCCAAGGCGCCTGTTGCTGCGGCTGCATTTGGACTGCTACGCAGCCTGGGAACGATCCTAAAAGAATTCCTGAGTAATTGTCTGTGCTGCGGTGGAAATTAGGAACGAACTGAAATGACTGAGAGGGTTCAGGGCAGCAGCAGCAGCAGCAGCAGCAGTGTGACTGGCTAATGGGAAGCGGCGCAGGGGGCGAACCCCGGTTCTTCACCGGGACAAAACCAACAAAAAACGTGTTTGTGTATCATGAGACAGAGGAGGGGCTTCTATTCAATTTTTAATCTATTTTTTCACTCCTCCCAGCTGCTGCATTGTGGCATCGCTGAGACTCTTCCAACTCAATCAGGGAAACAAATACAGACACTAGCTGCGTTTCCACGTTTCCATCACCCCTAGAATTACGAAAAACCTAAATATCGCAACAGTCACAATCTGGTAATGGAAACAGCTAAACTTGGAAAACCCTCTCAAATATGGCTAAAAGGTTTTGACGCTCTCATGAGGCGTTTTTTTCAGAAGTATATCACAAAAGTGTCATGGAAACACTTTTTTCACATTTACACGTCAGCTGACGTGACGTACGGGGTCACTTGACCAATTCACTGACCAGAGAAAATGGAAAAAAAAAGAAAAACCTGATCAAAAAAACTTCAATGGAAACACCTGCAAATAGCAATTGTACTTTGTCGAAATTTTGGAAATATCGCTTTTATTTTTGCGAAAAACTGCAATAGAAACACAGCTAGTGATGCCGGCAAACACGTTATGACTGGATGAAAAACCAAATGAACAAACCAAGAAAAAGCAAACAACGCCGGTAGAGCAGGAGGGATTCTCCTCTTCCGTCACTGTCTCTGTGTTTCCTTGTAGCGAGACGATCCGGGAGCCGCCGCTGTGGATCCGACCGCAGGACAACAGCAGTGCACGGCCACGACGGAGAGACACGACAAGCAGTCGGTTAGGGAGGACGACCACATCCGACCGCAGCCGCACTCCTGCAGCCGGGCCGGAAACACAGGTAGCCGCTCCGTTTCTCACCCGTCTCCCGTTTCCTCCCCCAACCCTCGACTCCGGCCGGAGAGCGGCGGAGAAACACAATATGTGCAGCAGGTAAAGCAATCAGTTAGTTAAACCGTTGAAACAGCCTGGCAACAAAATCTGATGGGTGCATTTTTTTTTGAAACACTTTTTTTCCACCAAGAAGAGAAGAGAAGAGAAGAGAAGAGAAGAGAAGAGAAGAGAAGAGAAGAGAAGAGAAAAAATAAACCCCACAAGGTTGGCCACCACTTCAGAGGGGATATTCAATATCCATGAGCTTTTTCATTTCACACTGATGAATAATTCAGGGTGACCTGCCCACCACTGAGTGAGACAGAGAGGAAGGTGGAAGGGTGATGGAGGGATGGAGGGAGGAAAAAACAAAATAAATAAAGGAGGGTTGAGGTGTGCTGGTGCCACACGTAATTAATTAAATAAAGACAGGAAAATACATGGAATAACAGTCGGCACTGTGCGGCCGCGGCGGCAGGAAAATGAGGCTTAGTTGCTGGCAGATAATTGGGAAGATTATATCAAAGCGCCGCCGTTGGAGCGGCGTGAGCACGACGCCGCTGTCCCCCAAAAAACAAAACAGCCTGGAGATAAAAAATAAAAATCAACCAGGAGAACAAACATGATGATAAACATGAGCAGAATAGTAGCAGTTTGTTTAACAGACACACACACACATGCGCACGCACACACATAAACATCTTCTGAAAAGTGGATCAGGCAGAAGGAAGGATGAATCACATGAAGGACACACACTCAGTATTGTTAAAAAAAAAAGAAGGTATATTTCGCACAACGTGAGAGCTAGAGTTGTAGCAGTGGAGATTGGTCTTGGTCTACAGACCACTTTGTAAGGGTCTCGGTCTCGGACTGGACGGTCTCGGGATTTTTGATCAAGACCGTCGAGACTCAGCCAACACTGCAATGACAGATAACACTGTCCTAAATAAAAAAAAGAAAAAATAACGCAGTCCAGTCTGACAGCAGGTACGCCGATGCCTAAAACATCTCCCCCTGCATTCACTTCCAGAAGGCAGAGAAGACATAAAAAAAAAAAAACCTAAAAACTTCCTTGAATATTCAATAAAAAAAAAGGCGTAATTCATTCGCAGACCACTTCATTAATTTTCAGAGCCTGAAGTTGGAAACTGTTTGGAACTGGCTTGTTTAGGAAATTAGCAAAACAAACAAACACACTTAAAAAAACCACAAACTACTAATTAACCAAAACCAACCGCAGGTCTCCTAAGACGCTGATCCAGTGCTGCCGTGATTCATCACTCTGCTCATCATCAGCAGCAGCAGCAGCAGCAGTAGAGAAGACAATGAGAGAGGGTCCAAGCCAACATCTAGACCCGCTGCAGCGCTGGCGACCCAGAGGTCAGAGGGCAGCTGCCACCGTCTCATACACTGACCGACGCAAACACACAAGCACGGCACTGGAGCCGTCAGTGGCTGAGGGAGAGCAGCTGTTCCTCATCGGCTCAAACCATCATCAGTCCCACTGTGACCACAAGCAACAGTTTGGAACCATCCACCCCGAGGCAACCAGCGACACTGGAGGGAGGAGATTGAGTGGGGAGGGAGGAGGAACACTTAAAGAAACCTACTGTGGTGGAAAAATAACTTTCCCCGGATCTTTAGTTTCCCCCAGAGGATATTTGGCTCCTGTATTTACCAGGTGCCGGTTGGAATATTTGACTTTGGTTCTCCTGCTCCTTGAGTTTTCCTAAAGGTTCTGGTTCTTATTCTGTGGAAAACTTCAAAGCACCAACAACTCTTGGATAGCAATACGTGAGAAAGTGGACGATGGGTGAACAACAGGGTGTAAAGATGGACAATCAGATTTGAGCCAGACACTGATGATATGAGCTGTTAGCTTGATTTAAAGCGTTTAGTGACTTGTAACATGGAGAAATACTAAAGCTGATATTAACACAGCGCCCCCAGCTGGCCATATCTTATCTTCACGCAAAAAGAGCAGTTAAATTACTTCTGTGGAGCCAACTTTCAATCTAGGACGTCCTTGAACATACAGTAGTGGGAAAAGGTTTTCCGACACCCTTACATTTTTAAGTCTTTCCCAGTTATTGTTATGAAATACTTGACTGCACTTTTTCTTGTGTTTGGCTTCATCAGAGGCACACAAACAAATGAAAATTACTTTGTCATTTATTGTTAATAGGAGACAATAAGAAAAAACTAAATTCCTGCAGTGCTTGTACTCTTGTTGTGTTGCAGGGACCTCGTCCTGCTGAAGCCTCCAGTTGTGAGCTGGACGGAGCAGCGCAGGGGCAGCATGTGGATAAATATGGCCAACCGCACTGAAATAAACTGCACTGGGAGACTTCAGACTGATTTTAGCGCAATACCATGGCATCACAAATGCATGAGGTGTCCACAAACTTATTCCCACCACCGCGGTTGCCCCTTCGCCTGCCCTGAGGCCTCGTTGGAGGCCCAACGTCAGCCAGCGCTCCAACCTCAGCCAATTGATTTGGGATTCAGTTTGATGGAGGCTGACCTACAAGGAGGGGGTAAGGAAAAAAAAAAAAAACATCCATCATCGTTATTCTATTAAGAGACCCAACCAGCAGGCAGTGGCTGAGTACATAATACATCAAGGCACAACTGGCAGTGGTGGATGTGAACAGAAGAGCAGCGGTGATGATTCTAAAAAGCTACATTCCTCCTTCGAACACCGCCGCCCCAACCGCTCGTCCGTCTCCGCTCATTCATATCGCAGGGATTAGCCAGCGCTGACACGTGACACCCCCCCACCATACGAGTGTACACACACACACAGATGGTGCGCAGGATTTCCCTCCCTTTAATTCTCAGCCTATTCCTGGACAGGTAGCGTAAGCTGTTAGCCTCCAGTCAGCCGCCTGAACCGTCGGGGCGGTGGTCAGCTTCCTGTGGGGGGAGGGGTTTGTTAGCCTCAGACAGGAAGTCCCAGGGTGGTTGAGGATCTTGTTGTCCGCGCCACAGTGTCAGAGTTGAAACTCAACCGTGCATTCACATAAATGTTGCAGGAAGCTATGCCGGGGAACACGTGCTGTTAGCGTGTGTTGAAATATAAAGAGGTCTTGCCGTCGATGTCACCACGTATCACCATGATAATACTCAACAAATAGCGCGAAAAGGAAGAAGAGGAGGACGGACGTACAGACGGGGAACGTTGGGTCGCGCCCTTGTGTCCCTCTGTCAGATCCAGCTGGCCCTCAGATGAAGACAAACACTTCCTGCCGCCGAGAGAGCAACATCTGGGGTGTGAGTGCAGGCTGCAGCTGCTGCTGCGTGTCTACATGCATGCTATGTGTGTGTGTGTGTGTGTGTGTGTGAACGAGAGACTGGATTCTTGCAAAAGACTTGTTTTCAAGCGATGAACGGCAGAGTAGCAGAGTAGCGGTGCACAAAAGCAACACTTTCCTCCACCTGACTGGGGGGGCGGGGCCACGCTGACATCACCTGAGAAGAGCGGCTGTGTCCTTCCAAACACGACCGACCGGCTGGCAAATTAAAATCCCATTCAGGCGCCAGCAGGAGCGCCGCAGAGCGCCAGGCAGAGGGCTGCGCGGGAGGGGGTTTTGGGCGGGGCTTCATAACGACTGTCACTAGCATTGAATGGTGTGAAGCACAGAAGCTGTAATTCTCGTAAAATCTCGTCTCGTGAGATTTACGAGAATTACGTAAATTACGCAGGTTTACGAGAATTACACTTTCGTTTGTTTACGTTTGTTTGATGTCAAGAACGATTGGAAGATTTTTCTCTTTGATTACTTGTAAAAAATATCCCATCTCCTCCGCCCAAACATAACGTGGCATTTTCACTGGTCAGTGAACTGGTCACGTGACCCCGTATGTCACGTCCGGTGACGTGTAAATGCCAAAAAAGTCTTTCCATTAAGTTTTTGCGATATACGTCCATATGGATACGTCTGAAAAACCACCTCATGAGAGCATCAAGAAATTTTAGCCATATTTGAGAGGTTTTTCCAAGCTCAGGCGTTACCATGACCAGTTTTTTATTGCAATATTTAGATTTTGCGCAATTCTGGGGGTGATGGAAACGCAGCTACTGAGCGCTTTGACATCTTTTGACTTTAAACCAGCAAAAGAAGATAGCAAGGGCAACGCACACAGGTGAACACAAAGAGCTACAAATCCAACAGCGGCTTGAAAATAGCCCCTCCCCCTCCGTCTACCCCCCTCCAGTGAGCTACAAGCCCCGCCCTCCAACACGCAGCGCCTCCTAATTCTCCAGGCCAGAAAAAGCAGGGCTAAAGATGTTCTGTGGATTATCTCCAGCGTGGGAGGGAGGAGGGGTGATTGGGGGAGGGAGGAGGGAGGAGGGGGAGGGGGAGACCATGTGCCGGCATTCTCAAAGTCTCCTCACCTGCGCTAATCTTACCAGCACGAACCCCGAGGCGGGCCGCGGGCCAATGGCAGCCTCTAATTTAGCGGAAGGGTTGTACCCACCTGCGACGCCGCCGCTCTGCGGGAGGCCGCTGACGGACAGCTCCATGGCCAATCACTGCGAGTGCTGCTGGGCGCTCTCCCTGCTCGGGGCGGAAAGGGAACTGTCGCGCAGCAAGCCGGGCTCCGGCATTTAATGCCATTATTAACTGGACTTACGGCTTTAGCCAACCCAAGACGGGCGCCCAGCGGGGGAGGAGCACGCATGCTCTGCACGCTCCCACCACCACTGCAACCATCAGCAACACCACCATAACACAAACTAGCAACACCACCTCCACCTCCACCAACACCACCACCTCCACCACCACCACCACCTCTACCAACATCACCACCTCCACCACCACCAACATCACCACCTCCACCACCACCACCAACATTACCACCTCCACCTCCACCACCACCACCTCCACCACCACCACCACCTCCACCAACACCACCACCTCCACCACCACCACCAACATTACCACCTCCACCACCACCACCACCACCACCACCACCACCACCACCACCACCACCACCACCACCACCACCACCTCCACCACCACCACCAACATTACCACCTCCACCACCACCACCATCATCTCCGCCAACACCACTACCCCCTCCATCACTACCACCACCACCATAACAACCACCACCACCACCATCACAACCACCACCACCTGTACACTGAGCATGAATTTTGTAAAAGCAGCCACCGCTTTCGCCTCCGCTAATCACGCTAGGGGCCACACGGAACTCTGCTAGCGAGGATGGAAACGCAGGAGCCTGCGCTGCTGCAGCGGCACTTAAACTTTGATGTCAGGCGATGAAGCGAAGGAGAAGAAGAAGAAGAAGAAGAAGAAGAAGAAGAAGAAGAAGTAGAAGAACAAGAAGGAGAAGCTGCCTCTGAACCGGCAGAGTGGCCAATTTATTCAGCAGGTGCAAAAAAAAATAAAAAAAATGAATCACGTGTCAACTTTTCATCAATATGCATGTTTGAACATGAAATGCCACGAATGTAATGAGCGAGCGAGAGTGGGGGGTGGGGCAGGGAGGGTGGTGACAAGCAATCTCTGAGATGAACTGTTCTGAGAAGCAAGACAGAGGGGAAGAAAGAGGAGAATAAATACATGTTCTTTTATTGAGCTCCACTTCATTTGTTTTTCCTCCTAAACACTCAAAAACCAGGCGGCTGAGTTCAGCCAATCAACAGGCGCTGCTGCACGCAGGCCGTTCTCCTTCTCCATCCTCACATGTGGGAGATTATCTGGCTCTGATTACGACAGATTACGCCGTCCCTCCCCTCCCTCCGTCCCTCCGGTTGCCTGGCAACAAACAATTAAGCAGTAAGTGTGGCGATCAGCGCCTGTTATCAGATAAAGTTGCTGAAGCAACAAATGTCAGCGACAACGAGGGGATGAGTTTTGCTTTGTGCAAAACATGTGGGACAGAGAAGGTGGAAGGCTTCAGCGATGAAGCTGCGGAGTAATAATACACAATACACTTCCCAGCCATGGCTCAGCCAAAGAGCCGCAGAAGAAGGTGAGAAGAAAGGATGATTTAAGGTATAAAACTTTTTTTTTTAAGGCAAATTGCACAGGAGTACAACTAGAACCTGGACTCAAGGCTGAGGTCTGGTCTTTTGTAAAAGCTCATCAAACTTCATCAACAAGAAAAGTAACTACCCTCCCAAGACTTTTGTCAAATCATCGGAATAAAATCCGATAAAAAAATGCTGAAATCATTCTGTTAATCGAACAGAACGTCGCCGCACAACTTTAGCCGACCTTGCGTAAGGTGAACAAGAGTTTTCAAAATATCTGCGTGATAATCAGGCATGAGAGGGACCCCTGTGGATAAAACTCAAAACTGCCACCGTCAGTCTGACCCTGCTGCTGCACGGCAACAGGAAAAGTTTTTCATAACAAAGGCTTTTAAAAGAGTGATTTTATCTCTTGGCCCAACAACAAAGTCGTAATCAAACAGGGAGGCGGTTGGAAACTGATTCCCGAGCAGCACGGAGCACAAGGAAATTGACTCTTCAGCTTGAACACCTGCAACTTTTTTCTTTAAATGCCGGCTGTGAGTTTTATCGTCGGTGGTTTTATGAGTTGCTGCAAGCCAACGACATGAGCAGCAGAACAGCCGGGCGTCTATAAACAGATACCTATTATTGTCTCCACAACTCTACATCCAATTAGGATAATTGGATTTGAGTCACTTAAGCCGGTGATTAAGGGAGAGTACGGTGTAAAAAAAATAAAAACATGAAAGAGAGTCATACAAACGCGGGTTTTGCTCAAATTAATTAAATGTGAGGTGGAAGAAGAAGAAGAAGAAGAAGAAGAAGAAGAAGAAGAAGAAGCAGCAGAAGACGGAGAAGAAGAAAACAGTTTTCCGAGCCGTCTTGGAAAAGACTCACGCCTGATTGTTTTCTCACTAAAATCCACCGATAATTTTCCTCCAAATCTGCAAGTATTTTGAAAGACGATCGGCTGGTCGGGAAAAACAACTTAAACAAAAACAACAACAACAAAACAAATGGCTCCATCAAAACCATCCCCCGCCGTTCCAGCCAGCCAAAGAGAAAGACACGAGCACTGCATTGACCTCAATAAGTGAAGTGCTGCTTAAAAAAAAATTAAATAAAAGTCAAATATTTCATCTGACTGATGAGACAAGACAGCCTGCGGCAAATGACACAACTCTGCTGCAACACACGTATAAATAGTTGCATGTTGTTGTTTTTTTTCCTTTTCAGAGACCCCTCAGAGGGAAGCAGCTTAACTTGTCAGACGCATCTTTACACGCTGCTTCTCCATTCAAAAGGACTGTCAGTCAGTCAGTCAGTCGGATTGTTTTTTTTCTCTCCTAGCGTGTCAAGATTTATAGCAGCAGAGACAAATCTCACCGCGCATTGCATCCACGCGAAAAACCAAAAGACAGGCGGGGGAGAGGAAGTGAGGTGGGGGGGGTTCGAACATTACTTGGATCTGCCGCGGCCGTCATGGTGGAGACGATGACCGGTGGACCTGTGCGGCGCCCGACCAGCTTGTTGCTGTTGAGGTTCTGAGGCTGCAGGCTGGAGGACGAGGCGGCGGCAGGCACCGAGTTCTCGGCGGCGCCGGCGGCGCCGCTGATTCCCTTGCGGAGCAGCTGCGGGCTGTGGAGGGGGCTCTGCGCCGCCACCGGCGAGGCGGGCGGCAGGGCGGGGGCCCGCTTCATCAGCTCAATGGGCGAGTAAGAGCCCGAGAAGGTCTTGGGCGCCGTTCCAGGGGTCCCCAGAGGGATGCCGACGGCGGCGGCGGTGGGCTGCTGTCCCAGAGCGGACAGGGCCAGACCACTGTGGGCGCTGTAGAGGGGGAGGGGCCTGGTCTGAACCAGGGAGCCCCCAGAACCCCCGGAGTACCCCACGGGACTGAGCGGGAAGGTCCCGGCAACCAGGGGCCGTGGCGCCGGGTAGGTGGTGGTCTCCAGGAGGTGCTGGGAGGGGGCGCTGCTGGGCCTCCTGCCCACATAATCCAAACCCATCCGGGGCGAGATGGTCTGGATGGTGGTGACGGCGGGCTGCTGCATGAGGCCGGGGTCCATGGTGAGACCCTGCGGCTGCACGTAGGCGTCGCCGCGATGGCTGAAGCTGTTGGAGCGGGCGCGGCGGCGGCCGGCGAGCCGCCCCTGCTGGCCTGCACCACGCGGGAGAGGGCGCGCGCCTGCGCCAGGTTGGGCGCCACCGAGCGCACGTCGTGCTCCTCCATCATGGCCAGCGGGGGCAGCGAGTCGAAGCCGTGCTGCAGCAGCAGCGTGATGGTGCTCTCGGCCAGGCCCTCGGACCGCAGGTAGCCCAGGAAGGCCGGGTCCACCATCTTCCTGGGGTCGGGGGCGGTGGTGGTGGCGCCGGGGTGGTGGAGCGGTAGGCCGGAGGAGACGGCCCCGGCCGTGGCCCCACCCATCAGGACGGCGCCGGGGTCGTGGCCGGGGTCGTAGGGCAGCCGCTGAGAGGCCACGCGCCGTAAGCCCGAGGCAGACCGCCGCGCGTCCATTCCCTGCGAGGTCGGGTCGGCCGCGGGAGCTGGCGGCGGCCGAGCGGTCGAGGCCGTCGTGGCGGGCGGCGTGCGCGAGGGCGGCGGCGTAAACAGGAAGCAGAGAGGAGGAGGAGGAGGAGGGCTGCAGCCCGTAGACGGCCGGAGAGGAAGAGATCGACTGAGATCCCAGAGAGTCCCGGTACAGACGGCTCAGCTCCAGGACAGGAGGGGGAGGGGGAGGAGGAGGAGGAGGGGGAGGAGGTGGAGCGCGGGCAGGTGCAGCCGCAGCTCGCGCCTCTCCCTGATTCCAGGTCGGCTCCGCCCCCCCGCCTGCAGCTCCGTAGCTCTGAGCCACTCTGGCCAGCAGGAGCTGCTGGCAGTAGGACCCAGGAGCCTCCTCCGCCAGGGGGAAGTCCAGCGGCAGCGGGCCCGCCGGTGGACCCGAGGCCCGGGGGAGGAGGGGGCCGGCGCTCACCTCCAACCGGCAGCCCCCCTTCAGCGACTGGAGACCCCCCGGGGGGAGCCCAGCGACCCCCCTCCCTCCCGGCTGAACCCACCCAGCCGACGGCGCAGACTCCGCACGCCCGGCGACGGTGCCGCAGTAGTGGCAGCGGCCGCCCACCCTCTGGCCGTCGCTCCAGTCGGGGCCCCGCTGGGGGCCGGGAGAGGCACCGAGATGCGGCTGCTTGCTGGAGTTGGGCATGACGGAAGACCGCGACCACGACGGCGGCGGCGGCAGCGAGGGAGGAACGAAACGGAGGAGCAGCGACTCGGCTTTCACTCTCCAGTTACCCTCACTGCCAATCCAGGGGAGGAGGGGGAGGTGGAGGGGGGGGTGAAAGGTGAGATACCACTCACCCATTTACCTGGTGTGCAGGTGGAGCCCCCCCCTCCCCGCCCGACTCCATTAAGCAGCCACTATCATGTAGCTCCCTGCTGGCTGCTCAACTAAATAATTCAGCGGTGGAAAAACTGGAAAGCTGACACACACACACACACACACACACACACACACAGAAAACACACCTGGGGAGGTTCAGTTCAGCTCACAGCAGGAATCATGGTCGCGTCGGGTGTGAGGTTTTCCAAAGTGACAACCAGGTTCAATAAATTGGGGGTTAGAAAAAAACAGAGAGAGAGAGAGATAGAGAGAGAGAGAGAGAGAGAGAGAGAGAGAGAGAGAGAGAGATAGAGAGTGAGAGAAAAAAAATGACCTGCTGGACAACAGCAGCAGGAAGTGGGCGGGGACAAGACTCTTTAATCCAGCAGGGATGATGCAGGCCATTGACGGGGAGTCAGGCGGGGTTTCGCTTCTTTTCCGCAGCCACGGCGTCGGCCACAAGGGGATTAACTATCGGACTAAAACCTGCTTAAATCCGCCGCCGGCCCCCCGTGACATCACTTGAACCTGGACAGCGACAGAGCCGGCGGAGCCCCCCCCCCAGGAATTCTCCGCAGCAGCAGAGATGCAAATTGCTGCGTTTCCAGCAGGTGTTTTTGGCAGAGACCATTGGCTGCGGCTGACCGCGAGCACGTAGGGCTCCTCTCCTGCGGCGCCTCCCGCAGGCCAAAGGAGAGATGTCGCCAGGCTGGCATACAGTGTGTGCCACGTCCCCCAGAGAGGCGACACGGGGGGTGGGTAGGAGAGGGCAGATGTGAGTTACACGCATGTAAAAACCCCTGAGGGACAGTTTGAACCTGGAAGTCCCAGCAGGAGACACTTCTTAAGGTTCCAGCAGCTCCACTGAGGCCCAATCACAGCAAGGACAGGCCTACAGGGGGAGGTGCAACCAAACACTCAACCAACCAACTCAGGTTGTAGTGATAATAATAATAATAATAATAATAATAATAATAATAATAATAATAATATGTTTATCACCGCTCATTCTGCACGCCAGCTGGCAGGAGCACTGCAGCCAATCCCAGCTGTCTCTGTGCTGCGATGGGGGGGTCACACACCCTGAATGGGTTGCCAGTCGGTACGACAACCCACATTCACACCTATAGACAGACTGAGACACGCCGAGTCGCCGAGCGACCTGACGTGCACGTGTATGGACAGTGGGAGGAGCCAGAGTACACACAAAACTCCACACTGGCCAGGTAGGAGGGGATGGAACCTGCAACCTTCCTGCTGTGACGACGACGACGGCGTAAACTGCAGCACCGCGCATCGCCGGGGGAGGAAAAATTGATTTTCAATGACTTAAAAATAATGAATACACTAATAAGTGGAATAAGCAGTGAAGTGCTGCCACAATAAAACCACGCTGTGTTTGCTGTGTTTGCTTAAAACACCAGGATTGAAACAAATGAATCGACGCCAACTGAATCCCTCCAGCCGCCGTGTTTGCCGCTCTTCCTGCCGGGTAGGCAGATATTCAGCGGCGAGCAGATGCGTCTTATCTGAGATGATGCTGGCATCGGGGCAGATAACCGCAAGTGTTTACTCGCCTTGACAGGCTGAATGTAAACACAGCGGAGGGAAGAAAGGGCGGAAGCGGGAGAAGAAAAGGGAGCTTTGATAAGTGTGTGACGGGGGAAAAAAAAGGAGCCGATAAGAAGGAGATGATGATTGGAAGACTGGAGGAAGTGTGATTGGACGGCACTGGACTGTGACAACTAGATGGCTACAAGCGTCTTTCTATTCTGCTGCCTGTTCCCTTTTTCTGCCTGTTTGGGGGAGAAGGGGGAAAAAAAAGCAGCAGCGGGGCTTTGAGAGGAAGGAGCGTTTGCAGACTTCACCCTGACAGCGTGACGGAGAAGCGGCTAATTTTTCCTGCAGCTCCTCCAGAGTGACGGCAGACGACAATCAGCTTCGCCTCTCTGTCGCTCGTCCCGCTACCTGTTAGGCCACGAGAGTCCAGGGACGTGACGCGACGATGTGGCAACAGCCTCGCTTCCGCTTCTCGAGTGACGCAACCGCAGCAAAACGCCGGGAAGAAACAACAACCAAAAAACAAAAAAACAAAAAAAATGAAGATTGGTTCATTACGGGAACATCCTAATTGGGGAACGTTAAGTAGGTCAAAACAAAAATAAATCAGAGCTGATTCGTTTTCTTCTCCCCCTGGTGGCCGCTGGCGGTCGGGGATGATGCTCATCCGCAGGATTGTTTCTTTCATTAGAGGTGAGCTACGCCTTCAATTTCCTCCCGCTGATTCCTCGGAGTCGTCCCGCGCCTTCTTTTTTTTTTTTTTGTCAGCCGGAGAAACACGCCATTAATCACAGCCTGGTATCTCCGCCCGGCCATCGCCCACAATAACTTCTTTTAATAATAAGCCCCCTCCAGGCCCGCGTGTCACTCACATCCCCGCTTCCTGACAAAATATTAATAACAATAACAAACATCTCAAGCACACGAGCCGAGCAGCAGCAGCAGCCGCACTGAGAGGGATTTGGCACGTCGTATCTCCTTCCATGCAAATTGCGGCGTTTCGCGGCGATACGTGAGCAGCAGGAGCCGCAGAGCATCGCGCTCATCTTGTCCGCGGCGCCGCTGATAAGCCCCCCGCGAGAGCTGCTCCATAATTAAGTGAGCATGCTATATTACATTCATCAAGCAACGGGGACGCCGCGGCTCATGAATTATACAAGAGAAGAGGAGGGAACCCCCCCCTCCCCAAAAAAAAAAAAAAAAAATCCCCTCCCCCTCCCAAAAATAGACGGCTGAGCGGGCGGCACTCTGCGAAAAGCTGCAGGTGCAACAACAAGGTGTCGGACCGTCTTTGTAGGGTGCAGGGTTCACTGAGGGCGAGAGAGGAAGAGAGAGAGAGAGAGAGAGAGAGAGAGAGAGAGAGAGAGAGAGAGAGATAGCGGCAGAGTGATTTAGATAGCGGCCTCAACCCTTCAACTGCTAATCCATTAAACTTTCATCGGGGCGGCTTCATAAATTTAAAGCGTGACTGGGAAAGAACTTGAAAATTCCACTCAATTGCTGTGATTGTACAGTGTATTAAAGTTTCAACAAGCCTCCCCCTCCCAGGGGAGAGGAAGGAGGGAGAGGGGGAGGGGGGAAGCCGCCTGGAACAGAAGTGTGAGGAGGGGGGAGGAAAAAAAAAAGGCGGCAATGCGGGGGAAGAAAAAAAAAAATTCCAGTCGATTAAATGTTAGTGAGTGGTGAAGTCGTCGGCTCCTCGGCCTGTTTGGCTCTTCAGCGACTCCACTGGAAGTTTCTTCAGGCTCCTCTAACACCGTTTTTTGTTCTTTCTAAAATATTTTCTAAAACAGCCTCAAACATAAACGCATCATGTTGTCACTCGCAAAAACACGTCGCTCATTTTTAAGAACAATTTCCGAGGTTTTTGCAGACTGTTAGCCATGAATAGGATGTTGGAAAGCCTTATTTACTGATCATTTGGCCAAGGTCATGTTTTGCATCTGCCTGTGTCACCATATACTAGCAAATCGTAACTGGAGATGAAACTGGAACTGTGATGAAGTGGCCACTTGTCCAGGGTGTCGCCCTGCCTTCACCCTGTGACAGCTGGGATTGGCTCCAGCAGACCCCTGCAACCCAGAGTGCAGGACCGAGCGGGTATTGAAAATGGATGAATGGATGGATGGATGGATGGATGGATGGATGGATGGATGGATGGATGGATGGATGGATGGATGGACAATTTTGAGGCGTTCAAATCAAATCAAATCAAATCTCGTCTGGATCTCAGTGGGCTGAAACCTGCAGGTCGTGCAAACCTTCTTCTTCTTCTTCTTCTTCTTCTTCTTCGTTGTTGTTGTTTATCAGCGAGGCCAGACCTGCGCCGGACGACTCGCTCGTGCAGCAGATTAGACTTTCTCTCTTCCATTTTACAGCAGCTCGACTCGTTCGCTCCCTTCCCCTCCTCTTCTCTCCTCTCGTCTCCTCGCTCTTGTGCACAGCCCCGTGCGCCGTCTGCCCGTCATTACCAAGCCAGTGGCCCATACTGCATCACAGATGGGCCAGACAGAAGGGAGAGGCGACAGCCCGCTTGCTTTTTGGAGAGAGGAGGAGGCGTGCAGCTGAGTGGAGGGGAGGAGGTGGAGGAGGAGGAGGAGGAGGAGGAGGTGGCGGCGTGATTTACCTCCACACCCCTCATGGGGGGGAAGATACAGAGTCTGTTTGGAGGGAGAGGGACGTTTGCACAACGCGATAAAGCGAGTGCGCCCAGTAAACGTGCACGCCGAGGCCTGATTGGCTCAGATTTATAGATCCGCCGAGGCGCAGAGTGGAAGGTTACAGCGTCCCCGTGCCGAGGTTCGTTTACAGCAACGCGGAATCTGGTTTCAATCAAGCGCCGCTGATGATGCAACGCAGTTTAAGGGGCCCTACTGTGGCCGCTCGCAGATGTAATGAATTAATTTCGCTCGTCGACCTCCAACCGCACTCAAGGGGTTGTTCGGTGAAAAGAACTCCCGAGTTTGAGCCGTTCAGGCCTCGCAGCCCCTCCCCCTACCCTACCTGCTCCGTCCGTGGCTACGCCTCGGAACAGCTCGCTCCCTTGTGATTGGCCAGCTGCTCAGATGATGACTCGCTCTCACGCAGAGATATTTACAAATAAAAAGTCAGCAGAGGCGTTACAGCGACAATCAGCTCGACTTGTAACGTAGAAAGTCCAGCCAAGTCCCAGAACATGGAAAAAGTCAGGTTTTCCAAGTTTTCCTTTTTCCCACCGGCTCCCTGCAGGACCAGGGCCAGATTGAAGCAGCCAATGGCTTCATCTGCCTCGTCATCCACCGTTTGGACGCCAGGACTGACAAGTAGACGCTGGTTTACACCTTGCACGCCATGGAAAACACGTTTTGGACAAACGCTCGGGTCCAAGTTGTTGTTGTCGTTTTCGCCGTCACTCATAGCGAAGGCTCGGCATTGCCGGCGAGGAGCTCAGGTCTCAGCGGAGACGCTAGCCAGGCGCCTGCCAACGCTCCAAACGCTGGTTGGAGCTCCGCCGTCCTGGACCGTGATGAGTCGCTCTCTCGGCTGCAGCTACACAAGTCCTGCGAGGATTTTTTTTTTTGTACCTTTTCGCCAAAAAAAATTCAACAAACGCGCCCCCTCCCAAAATAACAGACGACCGAACCAACCGAGAGCAGGCGCTGGTTAGCTTGTTGCCTTTGTGTTTGAGTGGCGACGACAACGACCACAGCAGCTACATCAGGCCACGACAATAAAACAGACAAATACAACAAAACAAAAACGTTGCCTGGTCACTGGCTGGAAAACCACAAGCTGCTTGTGTTTATTTCTCTCCTGGTGGCCTCACAGCAGCAGCCGCTGAGGCCGAGCCACTCGGCCATCTGGGCTCCATCGCAGCGTCTGATTGGCCGACGTCGGAGAGGTGGCGTCGACACACCTGTTGTTAGCGCCGCGGCCTCCCGCAGAGCAGGCCGAACCGCCGGCGCCCCCCTCTGGAGTCGTTAAGTGCCTCAGCTGTCTGAGCGCCGCCCAACAACAGCTGGACGCAAACAGAAAGACTCATCGGCAAGAATCTCGGACGGACGGACGGACGGACGGACGGACAGAACACCTGCAGGGAATGAGTCATCTCCGGATTCTATTA
>CM020503.1:18195000-18270000 GCA_009823395.1 Thamnaconus septentrionalis | reverse complement strand
GGTGTTGACCCTGAACCTTTCAGCTGCCGAGTGAAGATCAGGGACGACGTGTTGGTACCTTCGCAGATCCGGTCCAGTCGCTGCCTCTTGACTTTGTGTTTGTCCGTCAGAGACATGGCGTCGCAGCACAGCACGGCTCGGCTCGGCTCGGCTCGGCTCGGCAGGAAGCTGCTCCGTCTCCTCAGCCGCTGATTCTGACAAGGTTCAGACTCCTAGTGCACAGTCAGCGCTGCTCCCCGGGGCATACCGCCGACACACACACCTGCAGCCAGAGAGACAACACACTCTGATTGAACAAGGCTGAACACACACACACACACACACACATACACACACAGTGGTGCTGCATGTACACACAGTATTGATGTATTAGCACAAGGCGAAGGGGCGGGGGAGGGGTTGGGGGCTTGAACACGGGAAGGCATTAAAGGATCCTTGACAACAAAGTCACTCAGACTCACAAAAAGGCAGAGGAAGCTGCAGGCGATAGATACACACACACAAACACAGAAGAAGAAAAAAAAAAAGAATCACGCACTCACACTCTCGCAGACTCACACTCAGCAGCTGCTGCTGGTGACAAAGTGGCCCATTTGCTGTAAAAAGTGACTTTGCTGCTCTAAAGGCTCCACTTTTCTCCGTCTGATGGCTGTTTTTCCCTCCTCCCTGACAAACACTCCTTCAGAGGCGGCGTCTGATTCCTCACATTCCTGATTGATCGCCGCCGCCCAAGAATCACTGACAAAAGTTGATCCGTCTGGAAGAGACGATCAAGACTTTGGAGACGGTGATTCATCATCATCATCTTCATCATCATCATCATCCTCGCCATCTGACAGACAGAGACGAGGTGATGAACTGCACCTGGAGGTGAAGCGGCTGCCAACGCGTGTAGTGACGCGGTGGCACCAACAGACAGTGGTTAAAATCTGCACAGCGTCACAGTCTTCTGTTGATGAAACGAGCGGTTCGACTTCCAATATCTTCTTTGAGCTGGAAGTACTGGCAGTAAAAAACACTGCAACACAATAATATAACAAAAAAAACTCTCTGACAGAGGAAATAGGAAATAGCTGACACCTGTCAAAGTTCCCGTACTCAGTAAAATCCACTTTACTGAAAAACCTTAAAAAAAAAACGACTGCGATTCTAAACTGCGATTGTGTTTCTCGGACCTTTTCATTCAACTCCATTTCTTCCGACCCTCGTCCAACCCATCACTCTGATTCCACACCCACAGGACATATCGACTTGCCAGGTAAATCAATAGCAGCAGACCACCACAGAGGAACGCAGGTGTAAAGTCTGAGAGGCGACCAGCGGGGAACTGGAAGCCGACCTCAAAGGTCAAATACTTGAATCTTAACATTTAAAGGTTAAGTGTGTAATATTTGGAGATTTGAGGAACCCCGGCCAAGCGTCAGAGGACGACGCTGCCCCTCTGCTCAGTGTCTCAGTGTCAGTGACAACACTGGGATCTCTGTCCGGACGGTCCGTCAGGGATTCACAAGAGTGGAAACATCCCAGAGCGCTCACACTGTCACTGCTGCTCAACTGGAAGAAGCAGTTTGATCGTTCTTCCCACCTTTAATGATGTCGTTCAACACTTGTGGACGTGCTCACTGTGTTTCAGCAAACCGTCCACGTCTATTAGGACTGTGAGCAAAACATCGGGATCTTCACCACGGGCTGGATTCAGTTTGAAAAGATAAGGATTTTACTGATGTATTTTTAGAATGTTGGCTTTTTATGCTAGTCTAGGTTAACTATTCAAACTGTATTAAATTGCATGGTTTTAGGTGGTAAAAGTATGTTTTCTAGAAGTTATAATGCAAAGATAAAAGAAGAAAAAAGCAAACTGCAATTTCCCCCAAAAAATGTTTGCGTATAAATAAAACTTTCACTATGAGTAAATTGCCTAGAACTTGTTTGTCTTCACCTGAATCATGAATAACATCTGTTTTTGGCAGCAAAAAAACCGAAGTCACTGTAACAAACAAGGTGAAATGTAAATACTGAGAATATTTTGCATAAATAACTTAATACATTCAGTAGAAATAACTTCCTGCCATTTATCATCAATATGATTCAGTTTTGTCTATTTTGTTTGTTCAGTGATCCACATTTGCAATTTAATGCCTAAAAGGAAAATAAAAGGTGCCATCAAGTTTTACAGAGAGGAGCCAAATGATATTTAGGTGCTTGAGTCATTTCAAGTGTCCTCCAAAAATCAGAAGAGTCATCAGCGCGTTAATTAGCAGCAAGCAGATTCATTAGCCGCAACCTCCAGTTTCAGTCTTTCCCACACTATTTATATTTACAGTGGCGGAAATGAGTCAAAAGGCAAATTAATGTGCAAGAGCACCACTTCCGGAAATGTAACCGTCATGATTCCCGATGTTCCCGACGTTCCATCTTCTTTGTCCAGACTTCTATGTTGTAATCGGAAAGTTGCTTTAATAAGACGCACAACAGCAGGGGAGTAAGATTGGGAGGGGGGGTGTTCCAAAAAGGTGTCACTTCCATTGTTATCAATTGTCAGTTTGATCCGACAGCTTCACTTTTCTCCTCTGACGTGTTTGGCCAGAGAAGAAACAGCAAAGTGGAGAAAACATCAGGAACACAAGGAGGAGGGGGAGGAGCAAAGAGAAGGAGGCAGTGGAGAAGGATGAGGAGGAGGACGAAGTAGAGGAGGAGGAGGAGGAGGAGGACGAAGTAGATGAGGAGGAGGAGGAGGAGGAGGAGGACTGAATAATGAAAAAGGTCAGGCCACCTGCCCGCTGAGCGTCTCTCTCTCTCTCTCTCTTGCTCACACACACACACACACACACACACACACACACACACACACACACACACACACACACACTCAGCTGCTGCTTACACAGCTCTGACAGGCACACGGCACGCTGGGGAGAAGAACCGGAGAGACGAGTCATTCCGGGGAATGATCGTTTTCCCTCGAACACGCCGTCGTTTGTGAACTAATTGGGTGAATCCATAATTAATTTGCTGACATTAAGCCTTCGGGTTCGCTCGGCTAAGACTTTCTCAGGATGCGGAGAGGAGTGGAGTGGAGACTAGTGAAGGCTCGGGGCTCTCGGCTGAAGGCGGAGTGAGGAGAGATGAGGAGGAGGAGTCTTCTCTTCCTCCTCCTCCTCCCCCGCCTCTTCCTCCCCCTCCCGCTCCGCTGCTTTACAGTGCATGCCTTGACATTTAAGGGCTAATATCCCACAGCAAAATACTTCCACATGTGTCAGTCCGCTGCCAATAAACTCAGACTTCTCCCCCCCCCCCTTTTTTTTGTTTCGTCACATAAACCTGTTCAATAAATTACGCCAAAAGTGACTAAAAAATGTCAATATTATTACAGCTGCACAATCAGAATTACAGCAGAAGTGTTTTCATCAGAGGTAGGCTGGATCAGTTCAGAAAGATGCTGCAGGAGTTTGGCTGACTGAAAAATGAATCATCTTTCAGTTCCAATTCTGCCAATGACATGAGTGAGTCGAGACCCACAGTGGCTGCTGATCTTTCACACTATAGAGCTGTGAACGGATAGAAAGATACTAAGAAACGTTGTTGACGTCAGACTAAAACTTAGCGTCATGCCATAGATTCTAAAAGTGGCTCCAAAATAAAAGCAAAATGCAACATCTGTGCCGAGGACGTAGCGGCAAAGGACGGGAACACAACAAAATCTCAATTTGAGCCAGCAGGAAAATGGAAAATAAAAGTTTAGTGGCGCAATGGCAACAATGTATATTGTTGTTGTTCTTCAAATTGGTTTTTAAAACATACCAAAAAAAAAAAGGATCACTCTGGAACCGGTATCAAAATTGGCATTGTACCAAAACGGGACTAAAAATGTTTCAGTCTAGACATTTTTGTGTCTTAGACATTTTTGGTCTAATTCATGGAAGTCTTGGACATGACGGCATCAACTGGACTGGAGAAGTTGGAAAAAAAACAGAGCTCGCCAAAAGAACCACCTAAGATTCAACCTGCAGTGCAGAGAGGAGGATATAACACCGGCAAGCCTCAACATAAAAAGCTCTATCCCGACCAGAAATGCAGAGAACATAATCAAGACAGCAAGAAAAGCCCTCATCAGAGAAGCGATCAGAACTACGGCAAACAAAATCTGTTTAAAAAAAAAAAAACAGTTTTAAACAACACTACAAGTTGGAGAAGAAGATGGAGGAGGAGGTAAACGCACACCTAAAACAAGCATTTGAAGAAGAGTTTGGAAATTGTCTGAACAAAAGAAAACAAGAGTAATATTGTACCAAAACCTTTGGAATGGTACGCAGCCCGAGCGAGAGAGGAGAGCCGGACGAGCGAGAGCAGGACGGCTCCCAGTCCGCCTGTTAGAGCGCGGCGCTCTGATTAAGGTCCACACACACACTGATGGAGGATGATCATCCAAACGAGGTGTTAACATGCACAGCAGCAGCGTTGGGAATATTCCCCTTTACATGTTAACGAGCCTGTTTATTCCACACGAGACACAACTGGCCCCTCCCACCCTGTCTGATCAAATCAACACTTCCTCTTTCTTTTTTTCAGTTTTTGCACAATCTTGGCTCTACAGATTGATGTATGATGTTGTTCTCCTTCAAACTGGCAAGGCTGCTCTTGATGGCTGTGTTTTATTTTTTCTACGTGGACGACAGCTTCAACCAGGTCAGTGATGAAATGAAGTTCTGGTTGCGGCTGGTGATGTCACAAAAACAGCTCAAGCCAGCGAGATCAATGAGCCTCCGAATGGTTAATATTATTTATTGACTTGTCATTGATCCTTTTCACGATTTCAATTTCACCCAGTTCTTTTTTTTATCGACTTGCTCATTTTAATTTCTGCCTTGATGTCGACTTGCCGAGGCCACACTGACTGACTGTCATCCTGCTCTGACTGTCTTTGGTTTTATTAAAAGGTTTCCCCTTTTTCACAGCTACCAAATGACTACGTTTGATCCTGTCGACTGTGTGTGTGTGTGTGTGTGTGTGTGTGTGTGTGTGTGTGTCTTCACTCGCAGTACAAGAACCTTCATTCATTCATCTTTTATTTTCTCTTCCTCCCTGGCGGTTGAAATTCATTGAGAGTCTGATTTTCTACTTGCAGTTTACTAAGAATATTTACAATGGTTGTGTCCACTGTTTGTGATCGTGTTTCATAATGTGTTGCATATTCCAAAAAAAAAAAAAGTACAAAAATAGATTTAAACCTTCCTGCTTGGTTCATTTCCAAGCATCTATTCAACTAATTACACACAACTGTACCAAAAAAAACAAAACAACTAAGGTGAATTTCATAAACCATCAAAAAGAAAAAAACAACAATAAACAAACAAGGGCCCAGACCGTAGCGTCTCTCTCTCTCCCCCTGCCAGCGCCGATTTTCAATGTTTGTCAGTTAATTATGACAAGAATCGTCAACAGCTGCTGCATTTCAAGCAACAGTAAAATAATGAGTCATAGTTTCAGGCTTTGCGGGCGACGGCGGGGAAGGATTAGACATAGAACCGTCAGTTGGAAGAGGAGCTTTGTCTTTTCTTATTGAAAAGGATTTTCTGGAAAGCTGGCGGATAAATTCTGGAGAGTTACGAAATTTACAAAGATTCCCAACAAGCGCGAGAAGACACACAGATCGGAATTGTTTGCTTTTCCAAACATATCTGTATAATTGTTTTTTTGTTTTTTTAGTCGAAGCAAAAAAGGGGCCAAACAAAGACAATCTACCTAAAATATTCAGTCTATATTTTTAAAGGCCCACTGTGTAACATTTGTCACCATCTAGTGGTCAGAAAGCACACTGGAAACATTGTGAACGTGATTAAGGTCTAACCACATCGCATGTTTCTCTCCTAACAGCTGCGATGTCAAAGTAAAATCACCAAGACTCAGTTCAAAAGGACCTTCTGGGCTACTGTAGAATGTTGACTTTATCATAAATTACTGCTGGTGGATGAAAAATGCAACACTTCATTTTCAGTCACCTCATCTCAATGAAGACTTTGGCATGTTTTTTTTTTTTTTATTCCATTAGATCCCGGAAAGATTTTACACACTGGGCCTTTCATCTTCAGTAAGCGATGGATTTTGAATGAGTTCTGCATCGTCACTGAACATTTTGCTTCGTTTTCATCACACGCAGACGATCGAGGCAAACTATTTGTTTAGTTTTTCTTCTGAAGAGCCAGTTTAGAAAGAGAATGTCTCAAGTATTTATGGCTAATCATGTATCTTTTATTTTCCGCTTTAGGCTGAAAACTCATCCGAGCCGACGCTGCTCTCGACTTCATGCTGCTGTTGGCTGAAGCTGCGACTTGATTCTAAAACTTCCTGTGACATCTTCATGCAACACACCAGCAGAGACATGAATCTCTCCTCTGTCCCTCCCTTTTTTTGATAGTGTTGGATAACTTTCTTCTTCTCCTGACTTAATTTCCCAGCGGACGTACTGGACGGTAAAATTTCAGGGAGGTACGAGCGTTCAAGTTATCTCAGCGAGAGCGCGGCGAGCACTCGCAGAGAGAAACTTCACTTCACTCGGCTGACGTCTGATTCCAGGCCGCCTCCGGAGAGTTGAAAATGAAAACCCTGCTTGACGGAATCGTATCACATCAAGAGATAAACAAACAAAAGTCAACGATACAGACAAGCCGACAAGTACAACTATTGATATTGCAATACGTTCCAGTGCGCTTGTTATTTTCCCTCAAATTAAAAAAGAAAAGAAAAGAAAAGAAAGAGGCTGTTTTCTTTCCACCGGAGCCCAGTTTGAAACAATGGAGGCCTTTTCCCCCCCCCTGTCTCAGATGCTGGAGGTCTTCCAGAGGTAAATCTGTCAGCGCTGGGCTGAGAGGAAGAAAGGGAAAACAGGAAGGTTGGGACACCCTGCCGCAGCAGCCCGGCCTCACTATTAATATCAGCTTTTACAATTCCGCGTTGCAAACGATGCCCTGCAGCAGCGTCAGCAGGTGCTTGACAAAACATATATTTTATATTTAGATTTACTTGAGGTGCAGCACGTCCGATCAAGCAACCATCGTAGCTCCTGACTCGGCAAACTACACTGCAAAAAACCTGGTGGTAAAAAGCAAAGAGGCTGGCTGGCGGAGCCTCCTGCTATTTACATCCCATCGATAAAAGTTGTTTCCAGAGTTCTGCAGGCGGAGGCCACCGCCGAGCGGCCGGCCAAGGCTGACAACACTTCCCCAGCAACAGGAAAGCACCCGCGGCGTGCCAACCTGGTGGAGCAGCGGGGGAGGGCGTGGCCTTCGCCCGCTCGAGGTAAAGATGGGCCCGGCTAGGCCGGGCTCGGCTGGGCTCGGCTGGGCTCGCGGCCCAGACGGCCTGCCAGAGTCCAGCCGGCCTGGCTCAGATCCCCCGAGGCTGCTTCCAGGAAGAGGCAGCGTGATTCAAAGCTTCCTGGTCCAGCAGAATCAAGTGCTCCCTCCCCCAGAGTCTCCCCAAAAAAAAAAAAAAAAAGAGAACGAAAACCTACACACACACACACACACACACACACACACACACACAGCCAAGCCAAGTCCCTGCGGATGGCGAGGCAGCCAACTCTGAGCTGTACTCGGGCTTACATTGGGAGGCGGCCAAGTCAAACAATGTGCTGATAAAGTCCAGAGCGGTGCGGTGCGGTGGGAGGAACCCATGAGAGAGCAGCGGGTCCAAACCAGGAAGGAGATTCAAACAGGCAGCAGCAGCAGCACTTCAAAAATATCAGCGCTTCGCTTCTCCTCCAGAGTTCAGTGGGTCAACGGCTTTCAGAGACGCTCACTAGAGGGGTCGAGAACCCCTGAACTAAACAGAGGAGGAGTTATTTTTCCTGTCCTTCCAACTCTCTGTGCGTGTGTGTGTGTGTGTGTGTGTTTGTGTTGGACTGTGTGAAAATGTTGCATCAGGATCCAGTCAAGCCCTCGGCTGCGACCGACAATTTAGAAGTCGGTGAATCTGTCCTTTGTCAAAGTCATAGATCGACTAATTGGATCATGAGTGGCGCCATTTGTCAATGTTTATTTCAATATTTGCTTTTTAAATTCACCTTGACAGTTTTCCAGGCAGCTGCAGAGTCGCCATCAAGGTGAAAAACGGGACGCCACTGTTGATAAAATATGTATTTTGAGCAACTGTGCCGCCGCCGGCGAGGCGAATGATACACATGAATGCCTTTTAAAAGAAATAGCAGTAAAAAAAAAAAAAAGAAAGAAAAAAGCTAAAGCTAATTAGCTTGCTATCCAGTTACAGTTTGCCTCGGCTTGAACATTTTGCTCCAGCGTCCAAATCAAGCGTCTTAACATTGAAGGTGTTCTAGCGTTTCCTGCCCAACAAATAAAGTGGGTTGTTCTCTGGACCACCCCGCCCCAAAACACACACACACACACACCTAATTATGGAGACTGTGCAGTTCATGTTCATGTAAGAAGCCGTGTACTGTGCAGGTGTTTTTTTTTTCTTTCTATCTTGTGAGGCTGCAGCGGCTCGTCTGCTCTCCTCCCTCCGCCACGTCCAATCATCTCCACTCCACTAATGCACCCAGCTTCAAGGGGCTGAAACACACACACACACACACACACACACACACACACACACACACACACACACACACACACACACACACACACACACACACACAGCTCAGTCAATTAGTCCTGGCCCAACCTTGCAGCTGGGAGATAAATGGTGTGGAGTCTCAGCAGGCTCTTTGCGCTCCTTGTCCTGCCGTATGTAGAGCAGCTCTCTGGAGGAACGCGAGCGTTTTCCGGAGCCGGAATATGACCACGAGGATTCGAACCGCCGCCGCAGAGTCCCTAATCCCGGCCGGGTTTTGAGGAAAGAGGTGCACGATATTCCAGGTCACTCCGCTTCCGCCTCGTTAGCCATCATTGTGTTTGTGTAGTGCAGTCGAGCAGCAAACTGTAAGGAATCTAACGCAAACGGCTGGCAGCCTGATTTGATTGCTTAACTGTGTTGAAATTAAATAAGAAGCTTCAATAAAACTGTTTTATTTGATTTTTATAGCAAATCCAGCCACTGGAATTCTATTTGTTTTCATGCTTTTGATCTAATCTATATGAATGCAGTACGATTCATTGAAAGTGAGTTTGAGAAAATCTAACAAACTAAGGGCGTATTCACACCTGCCCTGTTTGGTTCGGACTAAACCAAAAAAGTCCCTTGTGCGAACCTTTTGGACTGGTGTGAATACAAACCAGCGAACTCTGGTGCCGGTCCGAGACCTCGGCGGAGAGGTGGTCTCGGTTCGCTTCCAAACGAACCATGGTGCGGTTCGGTTGATGTGTGAAAGCGACCGCGCCGTGGCTCGAACCAGTTGTGAAATCACACACCTTTTTATACGTCACAGGCTCCCGTAGCCACAACCATTATTGTTTTGGTCAGCATAGTAGAAAGTTTACTAGAACGTCGTCGGACCGTCAGGCTAACATGAGCTGTGGTTCAACCTGGAGCAGTGAGGAGACGGTTCTTGCAAAACGTCCTCGTGGTCGCAAAATGGTAAACATCTCCTCATAAAATCGACGTTGCATCAAAAGCTTCTGATGCTCCAAATTACCCGCAAACGCTCGTAACTGTCTGGAAAAAAAATCATTATGAGCACAACGAGTGCAGCACGCTGGAGCTCCATGATTGTTTACTTTCCGTATTTTACCGCGTTACCCCGCCCCGACCGTTTTGTCCAATGATTGAACGATCTTTGCACACAAGTGGGTTTTGTTGTCAAATCCTGGGACTCTTGCGAAAATTGCAATGGTGAAAAGGAACCGCACTAAACCAAAAAAGATGCATTGTATTTTGGTCCGGACAAAAGAAAGCGAACTAAAGGACTTTCCTGGTGTGAATACGCCCTAAGAAACAAACAGGACCAAAGCCGAGACACAGCTCTGCACTTGAGTGCGAAGCGTCGAATTGTGTAATCTTTCTCATCCTGCCACGTGTTTGCACTGTTGGCCAGCAGGTGGCAGTGTTTGTGACGTGCTGCCCAGTTGTTTCTACACATTAGTGGATGTTCGCACCAGTCAAAAATGTTCCTCTTTTGCCTGGAAACAGCAATTCAGCCCCAAAAAACAGGCAATTCCAGTTGGTCCGTATCTAACAATGGTTTGCTTTCTTCACAGTAGTTCTCATAATCGCAGAATCGCTCTCCTGTAGCTCATCCTATCAACCAACTGTCACTGTATTGTGCTGTATTGAAAACAACTGCCTCAGCGTGAGAAGGTTGTGGATTGTGTGCAAAGTCTGCATGTTCTCCTCCGCAGGTTCTCTGGCTCCTCCCACAGGCCACTTCTAACAGTCAGTATCAGTGCGAGTCTGGACGGTTGTGTGTGTGTCCCTGCAAGAGGCTGTGGACTCGTGCCGGTGCAGGGAGTTTGTCAAGAAGAAGAGGAGAAGAAACCCAGCGTGCAGCACAAGCACAGACGCGACGTTGATGCATTGATGTTTAAAACCGCTGAACTTCCTCCATTAATTAAGTAAACAGCCAAAGTCCACAAACTACTACCAACAAATTACCCAGCAGTCAAACCATTCATCTCACTGTTTCCTTTCACTCTTTGTCGTCACTACAGTGACGGACATTTGTCGTAAAAAAAACAATGGAAAAAACCGACAGAGCATAAACGAGGCCTGAGGCAGAGGAAGTTGGGAGCCGGAGCCCCGCCTTCCACCTGGCCACTAAATCAAAAGGGTCAGAATGCATTGTGGGTAACAGCAGACAATCCTTTTAACAGCTGCCGCCGGCCGTCGGTAACAAGTGTCTCGGCTGCTCAGCCGCGGCCTGCTGACACCTTTTATAAGGCTCTCAACTCCCGGCTCTTCACCGGCTGTCAGTCGTATCGGCCCTTTAAATCAATCTCAGCAAGCAGGCAGGGCAGGGAGGGGGAGGGGTTGGGAGGGGCCAGGCAGGGAGGGGGAGGGGTGGGGCCGAGTGGTAGCGGGCCTGCTGTGTTTTTTATGTGCAGCAGCGAGGCCTTGACATCGACATCAGGAGGAGGAGAACACACACACACACACACACACACACACACACAGCAGAAAACCAACAATGAAACACAACACAATCTCCCGGAGAGGTGAGAAATGGCAGTGCGGGTCCTGGCAGATTAACTGCAGAATAAAAAGTGCTGATGGGCAACAAAAAAAAAAAACAAAAGAAAGACAAGAGGAAGTGGAGAGAAAACAGCGATTCATCAGACTGGCACAGGATCAAACTCACACACTTCTCAAACGGCCGGCGTGAGTTATTGTGCAGCAGGGCTCCGCTGGCAGCGGCGCTGATAGTGCAGCAGCTCCACCTGAATTGATTAGAGCTGCAATGCCTCTCTCTCTCTCTCTCTCTCTCTCTCTCTCTCTCTCTCTCTCTCTCTCTCTCTCTCTCTCTCTCTCTCTCTCTCTCTCTCTCTCTCTCTCTCTCTCTCGTCCCGAGGACGGAGCATCTCTCCGCATCTGCTGCACGCTGAGCCGGGACAAAGCTGCTCATGTTGTTGTTGTGTTTGCCAAACAGAACACACACACACACACACCCTCCCACCCCCCCTCCCACCTCCACCACCACCTCCACCACCCCTCTACATCCTTTCCCGCCCTTTCCCCCTCTATTTCTTTTATTTATTTATTTGTTTGTTTGTTTGTTTTTTCTTTTTTTTGAAGATCCTCCTGCACAGAGACATTCATTTTCTCAAAAAAATGCAATCCACGTTTCTGCTGTTGTGGCACTTCTCAGGATCACGTTTTACACTCGAAATGCACGTCTGCACACACACACACACACACACACACACACACACACACACACACACACACACACACACTACATATATTCATATATCAGGCTGTTCATGCAGATGGCTGAGAAATAAAAAAGGTTCTTGATCCAGTGTGACCCTCCAGAACGGCTCCATGAAGCCCCGCCCCGCCCCTCCGCCTCGCCGTCCTCTCCTCACCACCGTCCACAAATCCACAAATCCTTCATTACGATGTGACTAATATTTGCCGAGCTCGCTGCCTGAGAAAAATAAAACAAAATCTGCACTTTATTTCAGGTAAATTTCCATCCCTGACCTTTCACTGACCTCCTCGTGATGACAGAGAGACAAACTGCATGTTTTGTTTGGCAAATCCATGAGTTTTATTGCCCATTTTCCAAAGAAAGCGAAAAAGAGACCATTTTAAGTGGGAGGGCCTCTTAATAATGGCCCCACATTATTTTTCATCCTTGACTTTAGTGCAGAAGCTTCATAATTTATTATTCAACCAAATCTGCAGGAAAAAAAAACAGTTTACAGCCTCCTACTAGAACTGATGCATTGTTTTACTTTCCACACAAAAAAAAACTTTGGAAAAAAGCAAACTACTTTGTGTGGGTATTGCTGCCAAGTTGGAAGATGTTTTAGTACCCTTTATGATGTCACAAAGGGTACTGCCAGACGCAAACCTTCTGAAAAAGTGGAGCGGGAGAAAGAGATGCTGAGACACAAGATGCAATTAGGAAACATTGGTGGAGTAAAACTTTCCCATAATGTAGGGGGAGTTAAAACTAAGAGGAAGTGACTGGGCTCTGAAGTGACAGCCAATCAGAGATCTCCACGAGCTGCCGAGCCCGAACGCTGAGGTCTGAGGAGCAGAGAAGGGAAAAGCCTTCAGCGGCTGCAGTTCTCCGCTCGTCCTCTGACGACTGACAAGCTGAACAAACTGCAGCATCCAGAGCCGACGAGCAGCAGCTTCCTGTTCCTGTCACAGCTCAACCCCCCGCCCGGCTGGAGCCCCCCCGCACAACCCCACCCTCCCAACCCGCCTCAAAGGGGCCAAATCTGCTGGCGACAGCAACTACAAAAAAAAAAACTGCCATCAAAGCAAAGAGAAGCGACTAAATCTCCACTTTTGGGAGGCGGCGGCTCATCAAGCGTCTCCGTCTTCAGTCTTAATTGCAAATCAATCAGTCGGCGCGTCGATCGTTCTGCCGAATCTCCACTGACTCCCACGCGCCGGGCCGCCCGCGACAGTTTTCAGCTTAAAAGACCAATCAAAGCCCAATTTTATCAACAATCTGCACATCAAAAGAGGCCAATAAAAAGAGGCATTAATATGAATATAATGTCAGCGGCGGCTTTATCTTTGAACTGCACTGAGTGTTGTATGCTATCGGCGCTCCACTAGATAGGCCATTTAAATGCATTAAAGTCCAAAGCGCTCAGTGTGTGTGTGTGTGTGTGTGTGTGTGTGTGCAGCAAACGCAGCGTAAGCTCTTGACAGTGCACAGCGTCGCACAACCGGGGAGGAAACGCCATGAAAAAGGATGAATCATGGGATTGTGCACAGAGGCACGGCGGCCGCCGCAGGGTTTAGGTCAGTCGGCAGCAGCACACACACACACACACACACACACACACACACACACACACATACACACGCACACCCCTCCCCGGCACCCTGAATAGGTTGCGCGCACACACAGACACACACGCGGCGGCAAACACAAACTGCACGAAGACGCCCGTTTGTTTATTTTCCGTGTTTTTCATTGACGACTCCTGTCAAAGTCTCCCACCCATCCCCACCCACCCACACCCACACCCACACCCCACCCCACCCCACCCACACCTCCACCCCCTCCTCCAGTGACGGTGGCCTCCATTTCAACTCGGCGGGGTCAACGGGGTCACCACGCCTTTTTAAAAAAGGAGAAAAGCTTCTTGTCACGCCGCTCGGCTCCTCTCCTGCCTGCCTGCCACAAAATGTCTGCTGACACAAAGGCCCTGGCGCTGACACACACACACACACACACACACACACACACACACACACACACACAGCAGCGCCAACCGCCGTGACCTGCTTTCTCCCGCCTCCCACAGCTCAGAGGGAAACAACAACAAAAAAGAGAAAGATAGAGAGGGCGAGCGAGCGAGAGGAGAAAATCTTCACTCACCTCTTACCTTGCCAAGTGGAAAAAGAAGAGAAAAAAAAACCCACAACAAATGAAAACAATGTGCTCGGAAACGCTGCCAGACCATGAACACATCAAGTGGACGAAGAAGAAGAAGAAGAAAAAAATCTGTGTTCTTGTCGTCTGTAACTTGGGCTGAAGATATTTTCCGTGTTGGAGTGAAGGTGACGGCTCCAACTCTGTACTCGAGTTGGAGGCCTGGGGGGAAAAATGCTTTTGCATTTTTTTTTTGTGGTTTATCTTTGGCTGGCTGGTGCGAGACCAGGCGTCTGAGATGCAGCAGCAGCAGCAGCAGCAGCAGCAGCAGCAGCAGCAGCAGCAGCAGCAGCAACAGGCTGGAGAGCCGCTGCAACTCCAGACGTCAGGCCAAGTCGAGCACAAGTTGTAAAAGACGGAGAGACGGAGGGCGACTCTGAGTGTTGTGGTGCAGATGTGCAGCAGAGAGACGAGGAGGAAAAAGAGGAGGAAGAGGAGGAGGAGAGGGGGTGGAGGAAGAGGAGGAGGCGGGGGCGGGGTCACTGGGAGCGATTAGCACCTTCCTGTCGCCACGACACTCACGAATCAAGACTGCAGCTCGGCTCTCACTTTTAATCTGCTTTATGATTCTGCTAATTGGTTGTTTCATCAGTCGGCAAATTAACACACTGGATTTTTCCTTTTTCCTTTTTTTTCATGGCATCATTAAAACATTTCTTTAGTTTTTTCCGGGACAGTTGGCGGGAACGGTGGGAGCGTTGACACGCGGAGGCTGGCAAACTGCTGGACGGCGGATTCGGCTGCGTGCAGAGAAATTTGAAACAGGTGCTTCGGACTCACTTCCTGTTCGTCGCTTGCTGTGTGTGTGTGTGTGTGTGTGTGTGTGTGTGTGTGTGTGTGTGTGTGTGTGTGTGTATTTTTCACCGTCGGGTGCGACGCACTGCTGATGACACATATCTGATGAGGTGTGTGACCTCATCCATCTGCTCCTGAAAGCAGGCAGCGACACACACACACACACACACACACACACACACACACACACACACACACCCAGGTCAGCCCAGATTAAATGGAGAGCAGGGCCCCGTCGCCCTGCAGAAGCCACTTCACTGGCTGTTTTACTAGGCTGCTATGACCCCCCTGCCCCCCCACTGCTTCCCCTGCCCTGGGGGTGGGGGGTAGAGGGGGTGGGCTGCCCCTTGTGGTCTTGACCTGAGTGAACTTGGGGTTGGGGGGGTCGAGGGCAGGACGTGAACGAGAGGCCAGGAGGTGACGGGGGGCTGAAGAGGTGGAGGGAAGGACGGAGGAGAACCAACAGGAAGAGAAAATAAAGTTGACGCTGCAGGAAAGGTTTTTCTCTGTGAAAGCTTTCTTTTCTCCACTTCTTCACTCCTTCATGTACTTATTTATCTTTGAGCAAAATGAACACTGCGCAGCAGATGGGGCAGGACTATAAATACACGGGCGAGGAGGAGGAGGATGGGGAGGAGCGGGGGAGGGAGGAAGGAGGGCAGGGGGGCGGGGCCGGTACGGCATGCAGGCCAATCCCGGCCCGGCAGAAAATTAACAATTCCACCCCGTGCTGTGTGCGCAAGACACTAAATGTATGAAACGCATGAATTATTGCACGGTGGGGGGAAGAATTAACCCCATATATCAAGCGGAGTCTAAATAGTTTCCTGGGAGAGGATGGTTGGGGGGGAGGGGAGGGGTGAGAAGAGAAGAGGAGGAGGAGGGAGGTGGTGGCAAAAAAATAAAGTAACTCCACATTTCTATCTCCTCCCATTAAACGGGCGCTGGCTCGTCCCCTCGGCTGTAAAAGCGTCCGGCTGACCTCTGATTTATTCCGCCCTTGTCCAGGCTGCCGTCCTAACTGTCGCACGCCTCCAATTAATTTCGTCTGTTGCTCACCGTCCCTCCCCGGCAAATGTAATGAGATTGCGAGAATGGGGGGAAGAAGAAGGAGAAGGAGAAGAAGGAGAAGAAAAAAAACTGCTGACTCCCATTAACGCGAGTGAGCGAGCGAGCGAGCAGGCGAGCGAGAGGGAAGATGCATGCTCGCCACAATAATGGCGTTTTAAAAGTGCAGTTTTGTCTGAGATGCAATTAACATTATTCATGGGCAGGCTTTTTCTTTCCCCCTTCTTTCTTTTTTAAATATATTTGCACATGAGAGACGAGCCTGAAGCTGAAAGCCGACAGCTGGCCGCTAAGTTGGTTAAAAAAAAAAAAAAGGGAAAAGCTGTGAAGTATGAAAGACTCTTCGAGACAAATAAAATCTGCAGTTCAGATCGCGGCTGCGTTCATTTGTCTACCTGCTCGTCAGCCACTCAGCCGTCAGCCTGGACAGCTTGTTGTGAAGTGGAAGCAGAGCGACGAGCTGCTGCTGCTGCTGTTGTTGCTGTTGCTGCTGCTGCTGCTGCTGCTGTTGCTGCTGCTGCTGCTGCTGCTGCTGCTGCTGCTGCTGCTGTTGTTGCTGTTGCTGCTGTTGCTGTTGCTGCTGCTGTTGCTGCCGCCGCCAGAGAGGCACTTTCCCGTGGAAGCCACAAGCCGTCAGATAAGATGGAGGAGAAGGCAGCAGCAGGTGTAAAAACACCGTGCGGCGACGTGGACTGGGGTGACCTCTGACCTCTGATGAGACCAGCCCGCCATCAGCACCGGGACCGATATGCAGGGATGAGGAGGAGTTCCAGCTGACCGGCAGCTGGGGTTGTAAACGATAAACCAACGCGACTGGATAGCCGGTTCAGGAAGTGGGAGATACGGCTGCGTCGGTAGCAGCTCATAAATGGATTTGAATGATCAATGAATTCCTAGATGAATCGGTTATAGCCGTGGATCAGGTATCGCAAGACTTTCGATTGGTTGGCGGCATCACACTCGCATCAGCGTCTCTCAAACAACACAAGAACTGAAGCTGCTCGTGAAACGCCGCAGCTGCCTACTGTAGCTGCCTACTGTAGCTGCCTACTGTAGCTGCCTACTGTAGCTGCCTACTGTAGCTGCCTACTGTAGCTGCCGACTGTAGCTGCGGCGTTGCCAACTTGGCGACTTTCTCACGAAATCTGGCGACTTTCCAGCTCCCCATAGCGACTTTTTTTTGTCAAAAGCGACTAGTGACAAATCTAGCGACTGTTCCTGGTTTTATTGGAGACTTTTCTGGTATTTTGGAGACTGACATGAAAGCACGTATGCACCTCATGAGGGAGTCAAAACCTTGCAGCAATATTTGGGAGGTTTTTCAAAGTTTAGGTGTTTCCATGGCCATCTTTTTATTGCAATATTTATTATTATTTCATCGGAGTCAGTAGGTTCATGTAACTAACAAAAAGCCCGTCTGCAACATCTCTGGACCAAATGACCGGCAGCTCTTTTGATTGGCCGGCATGATGGGCGGGTTGCAGGTGCACGGCGGGAGGTGTTAAACACTCTCTCTCTCTCTCTCTCGCTCTCTCTCGCTCTCTCTCCCTCCCTCTGGGACAGAGCGAGCTGAGCGCAGCTGGCAGGTGTTGTCGTGGAGGGACTTTATTACTCCATAAACTACGGGGGGGACGATTGACTGGCGCTGCCTCCTCTGCAGGGCAGCGAAAAAAGGCTCTGATTCAATTACTGCTGCTGCTGACTGGATGGGAGAGAGAGAGTGAGAGAGAGAGAGACTAAGAGAGAAAGAGAGAGCCCGGCCGGCCAATGAGGCCTCCCTCCACCACCCACAAGCAGAAAGAACAACCACTACGCTCTCCCACGGTGGCGGGCGCCAAAATATAAAGGAAGTCTCGCCGCCGCTGCTGAAACCTGATAGGTGAGAATAAAAACCCGCCACCGTGTCCTCATCTCATCGGGCGACTAATAACTCTTTTGTCAGACAGGAGGGGTGGGTGGGGGCTGGGGGTGGGGGTGGGTGGGGGTGTAGTGGATTAGAGCCGGGACGCAGTGATTGATTGACGTGTTTGGGACAATTAGTCGCTGGGAGGAAGCCGCTGTTGTTTCCTTCTTGTTTTGTTTGTCCTTTGTTTGGTGCCGCGTACGCCGAGAAGATTCATTAGGCCTCGGCGTGGAGGATCGGAGGGGCCCAGCCCAAGTGAAGCATGTCAAATTAGGGAGGGAAGACACAGAGAGGAAGAGAAAAAAAAAAATCCAAACCGCTGCTACTGGGACTCATTAGAATCTCGACAAACACGGAGCATTTTGTTTTTTTTGTGGGCGTGCTGCTGCCTCCGTGTGCGCGCTAATAAAACAGGAGAGCTGTGGCTGCTGCTGCTGCCGCTGCTGCTTGTGGTTTTAGGTTTATTTTCATCGTAGGCAGTTTGTTTTTGCAAGGCGCTGAAAGCCGCCAGCCTCTCCAAACAAGTTTAATGAAAGTGAGGAACCCGCCGCATCCTCGTGGGAAACGCAGCGACGCTCGGGACGCGACGCTCGGGAAAGGCGAGGAAGGAGCGAAACCTGACGAGCCAAGAGAAGAAAAAGTATCGGGTGACTTTGGCAAAAGTAACCAAAGTTACGCTTAACTTACACAAAAAAGACGACGTCTGTTGTTTTTGTTTTGTTAACCGCTTGGATGTCGAGCGAAAATGCTAAACATTTCTACAGCACGAGGTAATTAAAAATGATAATTAGCCTGTTGTGCTGGATGCGGCTCCTGGCTATTGTCGACGGCTATAATTAGAAAAAGGAAAAAAAGAAAAACAAAATCAGGAATCGGAACACGATTATCGCAGCAATTTCCAAAACCTCTCCGTCGCTCACGCCGGCTCTCTGGAGAGTCGAGGCTGAGGGAGAAGAAAGCGATGCTATCTTGTCAGGATTTGCTTTAGCAAATTATCATATAAATATGTTGCCAGAGACGCTCAGATGGAGAATCATGACTCTTCTTGCATGTTTAAGGCAGGATATTGAGAGCATGTTGGGGGGGTGTTGGCTGAAGTGAGACTGTTTCATTTCAACGTCTTCGAGGTCGTAAAGTGGAAGAAGCCTATTCAAAGGATTTCTGCTGTGAAATGCTGAAATCGCACCAGTGGAAAGAAAAACAGAAGCAGAGCTAATAGAAAAATAGAAAAGTCATCGAGGTCCACTGAAGGTCTGCCAATGAATTTATGATCTTTCTCTATAAGAAATTGTATTTCCCTTCCCGTACCAGTGACATTTTTAAAGATTTGCTCAAAATGTTGCTTCTCTTTGAGGTTTTATAAAAGCCTACTTTCATCATAGCTGGACACTGAGTTATCCTCTTCTGCTGCAGACCTCAGGAAAAACTCACCCCCAGCTTGCTTCTGATTGGTCACTACACCTTTCCTCTAACCCCCAGCCGACCCCCCCTGAAACTTAACCTTAATCCTGACCTCGAACCCAATCAGAGGCTCCGTGACTCCCAGAGGACATGGGGGCAGAAAGAAAAATGGAAATTCTTGGAGGAACGACGACTGAATAATGTAAAACTATTGAGAGTTCACGCCTTGTTGCGCAAAACAGTTTGTATTTCAAGTAAGATGCAAACCTTGGAAACAGCTCCTGGCTCACAATAGCAATTAGCATGAGCGAAGCAAAGATTTCACCCTGGAAACCAACTGTTTACATCATCAGCTGTGCCCAAAAAGACAAAACAAAAAACTTTCTTCTTTATGAATTAGATTAGAATTAAAATGGATTTTAAGCTTCCATAAATGTTCCTAATATATATATATATGTGTATACATATATATATATATATATATATATGTATACATATATACATATATATATATGCACCTCGTCCAGCCCATGAGCCTCATCACTGCATCAACTGTTAATTGCAAACACGCTGCTTTCCAACACTGCTGAACTCCCTCACCCAACCCCCCCATGGTGGGCGAGCTGACAGCGAAAAGCGAGCCGACGCCGCGGCCACAGAATTGCGTTTGCGCTGCTTAAGAGGAGAACAGCGAGCGCAGCCGAGTCGCTGCCACCTGGGATTTTCATCCAGCAGCAGAAGAGGAAACACATCTGTCACCTGACGGCTCTCTGGGATGAGAAGGATGTCAGGAAGCTGATGTGGTGCCTTCAGGTTCCCATCACCAGATCTCCACCCCCCCCTCTCTCTCCCTCTCTCTTTCTCTCTCTATAACGACCTCCAATCACTTCACTCCTGATCTGGAGGCTGAAGCTTCGTTCCTCGCCACCAGTGTCTCCCCACCCTCCCCTCCCCTCCCCTCCCCTCCCCTCCCCCGCTGCTCTCCTCCCTCACATCATTTCAAAGGGCTCCGGTGATCAAAGTTGCCCAGCCTTTCAGAATGGCCAGGAACAGGGTGAGGGTGGGGGGGTGTATTTGGTTAATCATTTATTTGAAGAAGAAGAAAAAAATGAAAGAAGTCCTCCCCCTCCCCTCCCCTCTCCTCCATCCCTTTCCATCCAAGGTCTGTCTCACCACATTTTTCCCTCCTCTGCCCTCCGGAGGCCCCGCCTGCCACTTTCCAAGGTGTTTTCTTGTCTTTTCTGTTTTAAGAAAATAATATTCATCGAAAATAATGGTGTGCTCCTCCTCAGGCGATAGATAGATGGACTGGAAAGGCCTGGAGAATAGAGATCTGCTTCTCCCAGGGCTTCTGATGGATTAGCCCCTCCCACACTAAGACAGGAAGTGATGCATGAACCAAACGCTTCCATATGTGTGTGTGGGTGTCTATGTATGACAGACGCCACTTTGTAAAAACCAATAAGACACAAAGTTCATCCCTTGTTGTGTCCCCCTGTCAAAACATGGGTTGTCAAAGCAATTTCCCACTTTGAATTTGCATTTTTTTCCGTTCTCTTTTAAAGGTCCCTTATTATGAAAGATTCTCCCCCCATCAGTTTTCTAACAACAGTCTCTGTATCACTGTCCTATCACATGACATCACAAATGGCACCGCATCCTTTTCCAGGTGAGTGACCTCGACCCAGCCAGGTGTTGGCTCCGCCCCCTGAGAGACCGCCTTGCTTTTAGTCCCCCTTGAAAGCATGTGGAAGGTCCAACAAAGCATTCATTTCAGCAGTAGGCTGCAAACAGAGGGCTAAATCTGCCATTTTCCATGAGGTCTGGAGAGTTTTGTGTACAAATGATGGTGTGAGAAGGAAAAAATATAGAGAGATTTTTAAGAGCAGGTGTGACAGCATAACGCACACACTTGCAAAGACCACTGCCTCGCAGCAAAGCAAACAACAAGAGCAAAAAAATAAATAAATAAATAAAAAGAAAAAAATTCCATCTCCTTCATCTGCACATTGTCTCGGAAACAAGCCGCAACGGAAATCCATAAACATGAAGTCATCACGGCGCTCACGCCCTGCGCTGCTGAATCACGGTGGAATCAGATACACTCGCCGTGTTGGAGGAGATATACTCTCTCTCTCTCTCTCTCTCTCTGCCGCTTTCATCATCTCGCTCGCTCTGACACACACACACGCGGGGGGTGGGGGAGGGCACCTCGCTGACCGGCCTCCAGCAGGAGGAGTGACCCTGTGAAAGGGGCTTGGTCACACTCCCTGCCTGGCAAATGGACTGAGGCCTGAGGCAGCTAACAGCATAATGAGCCCACAGCAGCCCGGAGTGACAGAGTTTGGCTGCGGGTGCCTGAGCGGAGGACGTGTGCACACATACACACACACACACACACACACACACACTAATGCACACACATGAGGATGCCACTGGACTCCATCACTGGGACGCCTTCCTTCCTGTCAACATTAAAACACAATCTCCCAGCATGGCCTCCGTGCTTTATGTCGTGTTTGAAAAGCATCCCGATGTAAATTGAAAAACTCACTTGAGCTCCTTCAAATCGCAGCTTTGAATCAAACGGGACCCAGCGATAACCGCTATAACCCAGTTTTTCACTCAAGGTGTCAATCAAATCTGAAAAGGTTGATTCTTGTGATAAACAGGCCTTTGAGTTTTTCATTCCGCTTCCAGGAAGATCAGGAAGTTCAAAAAATACAAGTAATAATGATAATAATAACGATAATCAAAGGAAAGAAAACATTTACAAAACCGCAGTTTACAAGTGCGGCCCAATTTTTGACCCTTTCTTTATTTTTTCCACATCACCTCAAAAACGAACACAAAGTCAGACCACTAGACCTCTATACTACGACTAGAAAAGACCAAAACAAACCGTCTCCCTGTACATCCTCAGCAGCAGCAGCGAACCTCCACCAAGCAGACGAGGATGTAACAGACAAAGCCAATCCAGAATGTTGCAGCTGGAAAGTTACCCGGGTTGTTTTGCCAAATTGTTTTGTTTTCTTATAAGTTACAGTTGAAGCTAACACTTTAGCAGCCAACGCTATTGATATCTACTTGGCACTGTGTGTAGTTTACGGATGGGCAGGATGAGGACAGTTTACACACAGAGGGCCCTGTTGCTCGCTTTATATTATTTGTACCTTACTATGAAATTTACCAGTGTGTGTCGCCTGTCAGTGGCATCTCCACACAGAAGGAAGAACTGGAGCAATCAATTTGCTCATTATGCCCCTTGTGACATCACAGAGGGTGCTGAGGCATCACTTGGACCACCTTGAAAATGAGACGGTTCATCTCAAGGGGATATCCATGAATAAACTGATCTCAGTTCTGTCTGTTTAGTGACCACATCCCCAGAGGTTCAACAGAGCATCGGTTTTTACGGAGGGCTGTAAACAGGGGGCTAACTACGCTCCTATCCTGGTTTCCGTGTCAGATGTGGAGGTTTTTTTCCCCCCTTGGAGAATCTAGGATGTAAATGAAAATGGGGCCTTTACATAAAAAAATGCTTCGGGATCAATTTCATCTTCCACATCTTGTACTAAAAAAGCAGCTGAAGGTTTTTCTCCCTCCCGAAGGGTCTTCGTCAAGGCCGCAGGCGGCCCGGCGGAGAGTCAGAGAGTCAGAGTGCAGGAGGAAAACAAGAGGCGAGAGGCTGGACGAGCTCCTCTAATGGCTGCTGGTTCACTCAGAGAGGAGCAGGGCCCAGGGAGTCTAGATCCCCCCCTGCAGCCAGAGAAAACAGCCTTCCTGGCCAAGGTCAAAGGTCACCCTTGTTCGCTCTCAACCCAGAGGTGGAGAGTGGGTGGTCCCGCCATGATTCGTGGTGGAGGCGCCAGCGGCCCACAATTCACCTCAGGTGCAAACCTCTGCCGGCTGAGGAGGAGGAGTAGAAGGAGAAGAAGCAAAAGAGGAGGAGGAGGAAGAGGAGGAGGACGAGGAGTTGGGGGAGGAGAGACGAGAGGGAGGAGAACAGATGAGCTGCAGAGTCTCGCCGCTCAGGCAGAAGTGGGCCAAGCTGGTGTTGCACTCTGAGGATGACACACATCCAGCGCAGGCTCACACACACACACACACACACACACACACACACACACAGAGGGCCGCCCTGCTGCTGCCTGCTAATGTTGTGAAAAACACCCAGCAACAACGTCCAGCTGACTCAACAAGAAGAAGAAGGAGACGGCTTCATTTTGGCAGGGTGGTGGAGAGATGGAGGGGTGGAGGTGGAGGTGGAGGTGGTGGAGGTGGAGCCTTCTGGCAACACCTGCAAATGACCAAAACTCCTTTGAAAAAAGGTCCCACACGTTTTCTCGTGAACAAAAGTCAGCAAATTTAGCCCTGTGGTTACAGCCTGCAGCGGAAACTGACGCTGGAAGGAGAAGGAGACAAAAAGAAGGCGGTGTCAGAGGGCGGAGCCAACATTTGGCCAGGGGCAACCTGGGAGATGGGTGAGTGCCCTTTGTGACATCATTTCCAGAACCAAAATTGTTCAGCGCACACATTCTGAGAACTGGAGCCTTTTACACAACATCATTGTTGTACAGTTCAATAATTCAAAGAAATTTTAATGCGTGATTCTGGCCCAGGTGAACACGGCGCCATGCGCATGTTTCTCCTCATCACCAGATGCCATTCACATCACAAAAGCACCGTTTACGCATTTTCTGCAGGCAAACTGGAAAATCAGTCCAAGGAACTGGGCGAAAACGGGAAACAGACCTCGAGACGTTTAGCTTCTATAGGATCTTATAAATGATGAGATGAGAAAAAAAAATCATGGAAATGCATTGTAATAAAGTAATAACATAATAGGTTTGCAAAAACACAAGGAGGACAGAATGTGTCCAGGCCAACAGTTACATAATCCTGCACATGTCCAGTGTGTTCGGATCACCGTGTGAACCCAGGCCTCCAGCGGCGGCGGCAGCAGCGGCCTTCAAAGTGTCATCAAACGCCGCTCGCCAGGGACCCGGCTCTCCAGCGGCACCCAGACCCTCCAGGACCTAATGGAGCCTGATGATCACATTTCACAGCAGGGAGCAGTGCAGCCAGGGGAGCGGAGCGGGGCCGAGCCAGTGGCCCAAGAAGGAAAAAAAAAACCAAACCAAACCAAACCAAACCAAACCAAACCAAACAAAGCATGCTGGGTAGCTGGCAGCCGCCGAGGATCCTTCACTATCCGTAAACCTCTTTCAGACAGAGAGTACAGCCGCGAGTGGAGGATTCTTCAGATGAAAAACACAGAAATGCTCCGTAACAAGGAGAACAATGTGTGAACTGCGCTTGAAACCAAGAATCAGAGCGGCGAAAAAACTGGGAGAAAGACCCCCCCCCTTCTTCTTTCTTTCTTTTCCAAGAATTTCTTTCTTTTTCTCTTAATCCTTCAACCCTCAGCCTCAAAATAAGATCAATGGGAAAGGAACTTGAAGGGGCTGATGTGACTCACCAGAATCCCTTGAATAGCTCGGCACCGTCGCCATATGACGGCAGTTGTAAAAAAAAAAAAAAAAAGAAGGGGGGAGGTTGGAAATGGAAAGACAAACGTATCGCAGAGTCGCAGAGGAAAGAAGGAAGTCGAGTCGCTTCAACCAACCACAGTGAAATCATCTGCTTCATTTCACCATTTATCAAAGAACTCAAAATACTCCAAGGTGACTCATTCAGGAATCTTGTGTGATTTCTGCATGAATCAGCTGCTGATGAGAGACTGCCTCAGCGTCTTCACTGATCATGAGCTGACGGGACAGATGGGACAAGAATCTCGCAGATTTCAGACTTTCAGACAACCTCAGTGAAGAAAGAAGAAGAAAATTCACAGCATCCAGCAGGAGTCAAAAAAAGAATCAAGATTTGTGCAACTGATGTTTTCCTCTTCGCCTGAAGAGACAGAATCATACTTTAACCTAAATGTTGTATTTTTATACAT
This sequence comes from Thamnaconus septentrionalis, assembly GCA_009823395.1. Taxonomy (NCBI): domain Eukaryota; kingdom Metazoa; phylum Chordata; class Actinopteri; order Tetraodontiformes; family Monacanthidae; genus Thamnaconus; species Thamnaconus septentrionalis. Next base: position 18,244,854 of record CM020503.1, on the reverse strand, counting down.
TTTGAAGTTTGAGCTACCTGCAACTGAGTGCAAACATCAACAAAAAAAAGTTGTTTAAAGGTAACTTGTTTATGACCATCAAAGTATCTACAGGTAAATTGCTCTTTCCTGCCACTACACTGTTATAATGATATTACTACCCGTGTAAAAAAGTTCAATTAATTGTGACTAATTCAATTTAATCAGTTATATTCTTAATCCACATCCCTAGTTTCCAGTAAAAAAAAAAAAAAAAAAAATCAGTTCTCACCTAACCCAGAATTTTTTGAATTCATGGGGAGAAACTATTTTCTAGTTACCGGTTGAATTTACTTTTTTTTCCTTTCTGATAGCAAAATCCAATTTTTGTTTGCCCCCCAACCAGCTTATTTAAAAAAATAAATAAATAAATAAAAATAAAATCTTAATGCATTTCCCTTCTCGCCAGGTTGCCTCCCTCCCCAGGTAGACAAACACTTTCCCAAGTTACCTTCAGATAAAGGCAGGAAGGACTTGGGCACAGCGGAGAGGAGACAATTTTCTGGGCGAGATAAGTAGATAAGCGCGGCCGACTGCTGGATGCCGGCAGTCAGGCTGCATTTGTTTGTCTAAGAAAATGGACCCACACGCTGAACTTCAAATGAACCGAATCTAATGCAGGCAACATCTGCAGCGTGCTTCAAACAAACACCGTGGGCAGGAAAATAATAGACGTCAATCACAGCGGCTAAATACGTCCCGCACGCCTCTCGTTTTTTGCAGACTGCCGCAGCGCACACACATGACGCAGAGGAAGAAATAATAATAGTTACTTTGTACTTTGTGTACATAACAGTATGTGTATCATGAAATATTGGAGGGGAGGAAAAAAAAAAAAAACCCTCCCGAGACCCTATTTATTCCTGTATGTGAAACTGGAGCGCGGAGGCAACATTTTGTAAACACGAGGCCAATTAAAATTAAAAACTTGGTCTTGCAATTAGCTTCCAGTTCTCCGGAGATGCCGCGCAAACAGCGGAGGACTCACAAAAAGTTCAAATCACGCCTTGTTAGCAGCATTCCCGCATCAGACAGACCAGGACCAGTGTGGATTTTAAACAGCCTCCTTGTTCTCGACAGTCAATCAACATCAGCCTAGCAACGACGAGACAAAGGCAGACGACAAAACAACAAAAATGGCCCTGTTTGTTACATATTCAGCACAAGTTCTGTTCAAATCATCCTTAATGTTGCCACAATACTCAAAGCCAGGAATCTAAAGTGGATCATTTTATGTAAAAACCCTCAGGAGAGCCGAAAGGTGCACCAAATAGTTCATTTCATATGCGTACACAGATATATTTAAAATGCAGAAGAGAAGTGAATCTGTGCGCACGACTCTGCAGAAGCAGGTCGACACGGAGACGAGTTGCATCTACAGTTCAGGGCCAAGTCATGTAAAAATTCTAAATAAATAAATAAATAAATAAATAAATAAAACTCTCAAGGAAGCTGCACCAACAATGGAACCGACAGGAAGTCTATTCAAGGGTCCAACGTTAGGGCAGCATTATGGTTATATTGGTAGCAAACAGAACAATGCATGTCCATGTTTTTAACTCGCACTCATTAAAATAAGTGGAAAAAAAATAAGTCACTAAATAAATAAAAGATAACTGTTGTGTTTTAATTTGCTAATTAGAAGCATTACCATTTAAGCAGGGAGCAGGTCCACTAGGTCCACTTTATCTACAGCAGTCCAGAGGTAGAACAACGCCAACCTTGCTCTCTCACCAGTAGATGTTGTTAAATCTCACACACAGGACCTTTTAAATGTAAAACCATCAATCTAACAACCACCAAACCTTTTTCAATAAACTAGAAACGACATTTATCTAAAAACAAAACAGCAAAACAAACAGTGAGAAATCACAATTTCATCACATTTATTGCAATGAGTACAAATGTTGGAACGGATTGTGCGGATAAACAGTTTGTGGTTTCACTGTCTTATGATTCTCATTAACAAATTCAAAAGAGGAGCTGGCAGTTTTGTATTTTTCTTGAATTCCCTCAAGCACACTTAGCGTTGTAGGACATAAAACAAGGACCCGCCAGAAAAAAACAAAACAAAACACAAACAGGCAATAAACGAGGCCTGATGCCAATTTCACAGAACAGAAGAAAAAAAAAAAAAAAGAACTTTGGAAAATAGGCAAAGACATGAAGAACATGGTGGGTAAAGCCCACCAGGATTTCACCAGGTGTCAGGTTAGTTCAAGTTGTCACGACCCCTGTAAAAGTTTTAGCATTTAGCGTTTAACGACCAAACTGAAGTTCAGTGGGTCACAACTGGTAAATGTCCACCGTCGCCAATATCTCATTTTGAGGGCTATGGGTACCAAACTGTGAGACATTTGTGGCACTGACTGAATCGCTGACCATTTGCACACTTCATGTCCCCAGAGGAAACCGTAGGTGGCGCTCTTTCTGCAGCAGGAACCAACGATTTGCACCTGCGCAAGGGAGCCGCACGTCTGTCTGCTTTCCTCTCCTTAGCCCCGCCCCTCGAGCACACGCACACAGCCCTCCAGACTACACAAAACTACTCTACTGACTACGCAAAAAAAGCAAACTCCAGGAATCGTAACCCAACATGAGCTCATCATTAGCGCACTCATAATTCAGCGTAATGGATTAAATAATTGCTTCATTAATCAGGGGAGCCACCCCGGCGCACTCGCCTGTGTGCTTCAGTTTAATTATGGGGAAATGCCTCCACCGTTGAAATAATAATAAAAAAAAATGCTCTGTTTGCAGAAGCCGTGTTGAGACATCTGTAACGGGGACACTGCAGGCAGCCGTGCAGGCCGAGGCCGGTTGAGTCTCAGGCAGCCTGGTCGCCTCCTCAGCGTGACGAGAGGCTTTTAAAAGGTTTCCAAAGACCGAGGAAGAAAAAAATAAAGATTAAAAAAAAAAAATACAGCAGCAGTGGTCGGAGCGAAGAACCACGCTGGTCTCAGTGGATGATGGGATAATATGTCAACAGCAGAGAAAGGAAATGTGATGTCATCATCGTGGAAACATATAAGCAGGGATGTGGACTGCAGGATGAGGGGGCAGAGCCTCCCAATCTGGGGGGGCGGGGCCACCGCACCACCAACTGCACAATATATGCAACATCTGATCACTCATGAGACCAAGAGGTTTCTGAGTTGTTGTTGCTGCTCTTGTTGTTGCTGTTGCCAGGTGAACTCTGCAATTAGGATGAAAGATTCATTTGAACAAATTCATTTGAAACAACGTGATTTGAAAATTGCAAAGGCAGCAATGACTAACCCGCCTCCAAAGAACTTTCCATAATAAGCGGGAAAACACAGATATCCTGAAATCTGTTGTGTTTTTTCCTGCAGCCACCCTGTGACGTCACTGGCTTTTCCATAGCCTCGTTTTTTGGCACCTACGTTTTATTCAGATTTTTTTGTTTTGTATTATATCTTATCCTGTAGGCGACATGCTGGCGCAGTGGTTAGCGCTGCCGCCTCACGGCAAGAAGGTTGCGGGTTGGATTCCGGTTCTCCCTGTGTGTGCGTGGGTTCTCTCCGGGTTTCACCGGCTTCCTCCCACAGTCCAAAAGCATGCATGTGAAGTGAACCGGGAACTCTAAGTTGACCGTAGGTGTGAGGGTGATGGTTGTCTTTGTTGGTCTCTATAGTGGCCCTGTGATTAAATGGTGACTTGTCCAAGGTGTCACCCTGCCTTTGCCCCATGACAGCTGGAAGTGGCTGCAGCAGACCCTGGCAACGCTGAGTTCTGGAAGAAGCAGGTATTGAAAATGGATGGTTGGATATTTTGTCAATGAGAAAAAAAAAGCTACATTTAAGCAAAAATTCAAATTTGGTGGCATTTCACGGAAACTAAACTCGCGTCAAAAGTTGCTCTGCAAATGTGTTTCCATCAGTCAATTTACACACATTTCACATCCATCACACCAGTCAGCAATTTCTTTTTCCTTTTTTTTGGTCTTCCATCACCTTTTTTTCCAGCGCCACGCTCCAGAAATGTGCGTGAAACCTGCAGAAATTGAAACCCGGTGCCGAAGAAAACGTGTCCAGGCGGCGGCGCGAAATGGAAAAGGAGGCGAGAGGAGGAGGAGGAACCTTCCCCGGCGTCTCCAGCCGTCGACACCCGGCTGTCATTTGTGCCGCCCAATTTACCCACCGCCTCGCACACCAGGCAGCGGGAAAACACCGCCGCGGATATTTCGGTTATTTATACCAAAAGTGGAAGCGGCGGAGAAAAGATTAAGACGCGGCGGACGTGGAGGCGCTTGTCATCCGACTCCAGCAGCTGGCGCCGCTTGTAAAGGGCTTAATCCGCCGGTGTCATCAGCTATTTGTCAGGGAGGCGAGGGGGAGATTGACGCCTCCTCCGCGTCCTCCTCCACCTCTTCCACCTCCACGTCCTCCTCCGCCTCCATCACCTTCACAACCACCACCCCCTCCTCCTACTCTATCTCCTCCACCTTCTCCACCACCTCCACATCTACCGCCTCCTCCTCCTCCTCCTCCACCTCCTCGCCAGTGTTCATGGCTCAAGTCTAGCTGACTGACATCTGAAGATGATGATGATGATGATCATCATCATCATCATCATCATCATCATCACGGAGGGAGGGACACTGGAGGGACACTCGGTGTATTTTGGTCTCATCCAAAAAAAAAAGGGGTCAGTAACAGCCAGACGGCCCCGGGCACTCTGAGCGGTAACCAGGAAGGGGAAAAAAAGAAACTGTTATATAAAAAGAAATCAGCCAACAATACACGACAAAATTGCGGCTCTCAAATCTGTTATTTTCTCATTTCTTTTTCCAGCTCGGATTTTCCTGAAAGCAATTTCCTTCGCAACTTTTTGTTTTTTTTTTGGCCTTGCGGCTGCGGCCTGAGCGCGAGTATGAACTTTAGTGCCGAAAAGAGCCGCACATCAGACCTTCTTTCCATACCTACACACACACACACACACACACACACACAAAACAAGCATCGACATTTCTGCTGGTTTCTTTTCTCGAGATGCTGGCGAATCTTCAACAAAGGCTTGGAGCCGCTGCCAGTAGCTCCGCCCACTGGCCAGCAGAGAGACAGAGGTGGAGACACGCAGAGCAAAAAAAACAAGCTGGTGAGAAAAGCCCCTGCCATGTTTGGCGGGATTCCGGGGGAGCGGAGGGTTTATGCATTCACCTTGTGGAAGTGACATTTAAATAAACAGGAGCCATATCCCCTTCCCTCCCCCCCGCACCCTTCATCCCTCCTCGCCACCTCCTGTGCCACTGTAATTTGCGGCTGTTGCAAACAAAAATGCTCCTCGCAGACCTTTGGAAATGTCAGGTTCCGTCAAGCAGGGTGACAATGTCCAAGAAAGACAAAAGAAAGAAAGAAAAAAAACAATGAGGGCCATTGAAAAAGTCTGTCAGGGATCAACAGCTGGAATTTAAAGGCCCAGTTTGGAGGATTTAGCCTTGTGTACTGGTGATTGTTTAAAACTGCAGAAATTTCAAGCAGCACTTAAGAGGCTTCCTGTCCAGTTCATAGATTTGAATTTTGGCATTATTTAGAGTCATTTGGAAATTTCATTTCTATTACTTAACATGTCAAAATGAAGATGACGAAATGCAAGAGAGAAAAAACTCTTTTGTCCATTTGTGAGTTTTGTAAACTGTGTGTGTGTCTGTTTGGTCTCATGCAAGGAGGCGACTGCGTCTGTCATAAAAAATGTTTCATCCTGCAGTAATAATTCACTCGTAATCTTATATTTAGAGATCACGTCTCAGTTAAAACATGTTGAACATGAACTGGACGATGACAACCATGACTCGGCAGATCAGACAAGAACAAACAAACCTCGGAAGCTCCGGTTCAGCTCAGGGCACTTTAACTGTTCCAGTGTGCGCACGCTGGCGCATGTGCACGTGCGTGAAGGCAAACAAACCAATAACACACATACACTACGAGTCAAAAGTTTGGCTACACCTTCTCATTTGATAATTTTTCTTTCATTTTAATGACCATTTACATAGAGTCTCAGGAATCCAAAGAATGAATGAATGAAATATAAATGGTATTATGTAGTGAACAAAAAAGTGTGACATAACACATTTCATGTTTTAATTTCTTCAAAATAGCCACCCTTCATATAGAACATTTAGAGTAGGGCTGTCAGCACATTAATCATGATTAGTTAAATACAATCCATAACGCGTTATTTTTTTTAAATTGCATTTCAAAAGTAAGACTTTTTGTCCCTTTTACTAACCCGTAGTCAGCCCATCTGGCTTAAAATGGGCTTAAAACTGCCTTGAAATGCAAAATAACAGAATTTTACTCATGCAATTTAAACCGCGATTAATCACAGTTAACTATAAAGATTCTGCGATTAATCATGATTAAAATATGATCCTTTGTCAGCCTTAATTTAGAGTTATTTAACAATGTTTTCTTTGCTACATAATTTCATATATTTTTCTCATATATTTGATGTCTTCTGTATGGATCTACAATGTAGAAAGGAGTAAAGATAACGAAAAACCATTGCATGAGAAGCTGTGTCCAAACTTCTGGCTGGTGGTGTATATATTACAAAAAATGATGTTGGTCATCTTTTATTTGTGACCATCCACCACAAATGACAAGGCTTTTTCTTCATCCTCCTCTTCACTCTGCCACGCGTTTAGTTTAGCCTTAGCATCCTGCGCTAGCGACTCGCCTGGCGCCACGCGCTCATAAAGACATTAAGCCGTGTGATAGATATCTATCTGCTTATGGATCAGAGACATTTGTCTGAACTCCAAAAGGGTTAATTGCATCTGGGTCGGAACCAGACGCCGATAATGGATGGAATCAGTCCCGTCTGTCATAAATTGCGCTACTTTCCCAGCACTCAGTCCAATTTGGCTTTAAACTGAACAGATGTGCGAAGGCTATCGGGACTCGGGCGGACAGAGTCGGAATGTCGGGGATGAGGGATGGAGAACATTCGGGGGGGTCAAAAAAAAAAAAAAAAAACTTTTGAGGATTTGCTTTTTTGATTCATAAATATCTCTGTGTTTAACAGGCGGCAGCAGGTCGGAGCGGGGAATGATTTTAATAACCTCTGGCACAAAAAGAAAGTTAACAGGGAAATGTTAGCAGAGTGTGCAATCTGGAGGGTCACTCCAGAACCCCGAGTGAGAGAGAGCGACGCGAGGGAGCGGGCAGGAGAGAGAGAGAGAGAGAGAGAGAGAGAGGCTAATCAACTCAGACTCTTCAGTGGCATTTCACGCGCTGTCTGCTGCCGGTTCAGTGTGCACAAAGGGCAGCGAGCATCAAATAGTCAACACACCACCACATAGGAGCGAGCGAGCGAGCCAGACTCCTCAGCCATGAAAGGAGAGAGAGAGAGAGAGAGAGAGAGAGAGAGAGAGAGAGAGAGAGAGGGAGAGAGGGAGAGAGTGAGAGACGCTGCTTGAGATTGAATTAATTTTTTTGCAGATGAACTACTGGAGGAATGCAGAAGGAGCTCTTTAAAGGAGCCGGTTGGTTTTAATGCAATCACACCCACCACCCCTCACCCCCTACACCTCCAAACCCCCCCCCCCCCACACACACACACACACACACACACACACACACACACACACACACACTCACTCACTGCAACAAGACCTGGATGGATGGAGCTGCTGCATTTGCATTTCTTAAGACGCAGTTCCTGAGTGTAATAAAAAAAAAAGCTGTCCTCTCGCTGCACCTCGCTTTTCTGCCTTTTTTATTTTATTCTGATGAAGTTTTGCACTGGCAGATTTTTGTTAAATCTGTACCATCACAGCTGCACATCCAAGAGTCCAGAGGAAAAACAACTTGTGTTCTGGCCTTGTATGTTCTTTTTTTCTAATTTTCTCTTCCCCCCCCATCTCTCTCTCTCTCTCTCTCTCTCTCTCTCTCTGTCTCTCGCTGGCTTACATCAGACTCGCAGGCTTTCATACGGCCGCCAGTGAGGCAACAGCCATTTAATAACAATGCCATAGTTTCCTCTCAGCGGTGGTCTGCACGCACACACACACACACACACACACACACACACCCTGCTGGCTGCAGATGGTTCGTTTCTCTGAGACTCTTCCAAAAAACATTTCTCCTTCTTGAGATGTGTTTTTTTGTTTTTATCTAGCACTCTCTTTAAACACACACACACACGCACACACACACACACACACACACACACACACACACCTACACACACAGACACGCACACCTTTTTCTGGAAGCACCGTTAACTCTTTGCTCAGAACAACAAACTGCTGCCGCTGCTGCTGTCGTTGCTCTTGGCTTCAGTTTCATAACAGGTCAGCTGCAGTGCCCTCGCCCAGAGATCATCTCCTGGGTGTGTGTGTGTGTGTGTGTGTGTGTGTGCGTGCGTTTGTGTATGTGAGGAGAGGGGGGGTTTGGCAGTGAGCCTTTTTGCAAGTGCTTCACAGCCTCCCTGCAGTGGTGGTGGTGAGGGGAAGGGGGGGTTACGGTGGGGAGGGGGCATGCAGTGTGGCGGTGGGGTGGGGGTGGGGGCATCTGGAGGAGGTGTTGCAGTGTATGCAGACAGAAAGAGAACGGAAGAAGAGTTCAGGCCTAAAATATCATCCTCAGTGGACGGAAGTGGCTTCCATTAACACGCAGGAGGGGGTGGGGGGGCAGAGAGAAAGCATTAAAAACAAAGGAGAGGTGGGAGATTCATTCCAATCAAGGAGGCTAATGTTGCAATCAGCCAGTCACCTTGCCAGGTTACCGCCAAACTCGCCGCCCGACGGCTGCACAGAGCAATTAGAGCGGCTTTTTTTTTTTTTGTCAGGTGATTTGGTGAGAAAAAAAAGCTTTGCAAAAAGCGTTTCACAAGGCAGATTGTTCATTATGCGCCTCTTCTTAATAGAGCGGCAGCCATAAACATCGCTCATCATCGCCGGCCCGCCATTGGCTCTCACCTCGGGGGGCGGGGAAGGGAGGGGGCTCTCTCTCGTTCTCTCTCTCTCTCTCTCTCTGCCTGTTTACTCGGTAATGGACTCTGCCCACAGAGTTGTTAGTCGGGGAGGAGGGTGGGAGGGGAGAAGAGGGGGGAGACAAAGCGAGAGCGGCCGGCGCTCTGCTGCTGCGTCTGCGATTAACGGCTGAATTAGAGAAGCAACTCGGCGGGTCACCTTTAACGCCGTGATGGATGAATGTGAAGCTTCCTCTCATCACACCTGGAGCCCAGGTGGAGGACGAGCCGCCGCCGCCTCTTTAACTCCAGCCGCTACTGCGCAATCAACGACGGCAGCGCTGTAATCAAGGGCCGAACACAAGGAGGCGCACTACGTCTCGCTGATGGCTTGCATCAGCGAGCAACTGAGCGCCGCCACCGCCGCCACCGCCTCTCTTGTCACAGGCAGTTTTTACAAGAGCGGGAACGAGGGCGGCCATCTGTCCCACCTCCACGGGGCGCTGAGGGACGATTTGCACAGTTTTGGCACGGCTGACTCGCCCTAATACTGCACAAATGTTTGGAGACATTACATAAGCAATCAGCCCTCCGTCGGGGGGAGGGGGAGTGAAGATGGATACTCACAGAGGAGGACAAACATGAAAAAAAAACTGTGCAAGAGAGACCGCGAACAAGAGTCCGTCTGCCTCTTCACACTGAAGTCGCAGCACACAAGCGCTGCCGAGCTTCATTTGTTGCTGCAGGGTCCAACTGCAGGGTCCAACTGCAGGGTCCAACTAACTGCTAGGTCCAACTGCAGGGTCCAACTGCAGGGTCCAACTGCAAGGTCCCACTGCAGGGTCCAACTGCTCCAACTAACTGCAGGTCCAACTCCAACTGCAGGGTCCAACTGCAAGGTCCCACTGCAGGGTCCAACTGCAGGGTCCAACTAACTGCAAGGTCCAACTGCAGGGTCCAACTGCAGGGTCCAACTGCAAGGTCCCACTGCAGGGTCCAACTGCAGGGTCCAACTAACTGCTAGGTCCAACTGCAGGGTCCAACTGCAGGGTCCAACTGCAAGGTCCCACTGCAGGGTCCAACTGCAGGGTCCAACTAACTGCAAGGTCCAACTGCAGGGTCCAACTGCAGGGTCCAACTGCAAGGTCCCACTGCAGGGTCCAACTGCAGGGTCCAACTAACTGCAAGGTCCAACTGCAGGGTCCAACTGTAGGGTCCCACTGCAAGGTCCCACTGCAGGGTCCAACTGCAGGGTCCAACTAACTGCTAGGTCCAACTGCAGGGTCCCACTGTAGGGTCCAACTAACTGCAGGGTCCAACTGCAGGGTCCCACAGCAGGTCCACACTGCAGGGTCCCACTACAGGGTCCAACTGTAGGGTCCAATTGCAGGGTCCCACTGCAGGGTCCAACTAACTGAGGGGTCCCACTGCAGGGCCCCACTGCAAGGTCCAACTGCAGGGTCCAACTAACTGCAAGGTCCCACTGCAGGGTCCAACTGTAGGGTCCAACTGCAGGGTCCCACTGCAGGATCCCACTGCAGGGTCCAACTAACCCAGGGGTCCCACTGCAGGTCCCCACTGCAGGGTCCAAGGAAGGGGTCTTGAAATGCCGAGAAAAAAAGCCCAGTCTGGCTTGTTTTCACACCTCCGAGACGAGCTGGTGTGAGTCAAGAAAGTTTTCACAGCTGTATTTTCTTTTTCTTCCCTCCTTCGTTCCCTCCCTCTCTCTCTCTCTCTCTCACTCGGATCTCGGGAGAAAAAATTGGCAAAACAAAGCCGACAGCGCAAAGAAGCATGATGAGTAAAGACAGAGAAAAATAATGCCGGCCCTTTAAAAAAAAACAAACACGTGAAGTATTGAGATGTACCGTATTGACAAAGTAACGTGAAAAGCAAAAGAAGAAACAAAAGAAACACAACAACAACCCCCCCAGTGAAGCCGTCAGTGTGTGAGCACTCATCACTGCTGAGGAGTTTTTTTCCCCCCTAATGATGCTGGCAATACCAGAGACCAGGAACCTTCGAGGAACCAGACTAGAAGAAGCTCCTGGTGGACTCCAGACCTTGACAGCAACTCTTCCCCAAACCTGTCGGACTTGTTTCCTCGGTCAACGCTCTTCAGAAACAAGACACTAACATTCATCCTGTCCACTCGAAGCTGCTATGTTGTCAACATTTGAGTCGACGGTGAAGCGGCAGCGAGGTGGAGGTAGAGGTAGAGATATCATCCACATTTTTTGTAGTGGCGCACAAATGCAGACGGCTGTCAGGTGCTTCTGCCGAGGTGTCTTGGACCGCTGGACTCGTCAGTCTTTCATTCTGACATTATATATTTACACATTATATATAATATTTATATATTATATATTTAAAAATTATGTAGTCGCCCTGCGGGGGTTGGGAGGGTTCTTTCTGGAGAGAGAGAGAGAGAGAGAGAGAGAGAGAGAGAGAGAGAGAGAGAGAAGGACTCCCTCCCTCGCCATCAGGTGGTCGGTCATGGGTGTCACGTGGCTCCGAGGCCACATGACCGTCGTCATATAGAGAGAATTGGCCACGGAAAATTGGCAACAAAAGGGGGATATATCCCAGGACGGGGTGAGGGAGAGGGTGTGGTGGGTGGGTGGGGGTGGGTGAGGTCACAAGACACGACAGTCATGAAGAGAAAGACAAGCGCTCTGTCCAGCGGAGACGTCCACTCACGTGTCCCATGTTGTGTTGAGTTGTCAGCAGCCTGAGGAGCAGCAGGAGAAGAGGTGGAGCAGAGGAGCTCACACTGACCGCAGGTGATGCAGCACAAATTCCCGGTGAAATCTGATTTGCGCGGACACACACACACACAGTATTGCCCAAATCCTGAAGTGTTTAAAGCGGTCAGGACGACGAGAGGTCACACCCCCCTCAGGAAAAGCCCTACAGCCCACCCACCCGCTCAGCCACAACAATGACCTCAACCTCTGATTTCTATCGGCCGGCCAGCACGCTGCGAGCTCACAGCGCCCTCGTGACAAAGTGGCGATGATAGTGATGCCGATTTGAAACACAAAAGACATAAAGAGATCTGGCAAATACAACTAGATATCACAAGATTTGTGCAAAACCGAAGGTGACAATCAATCATCATCTGCATCTTCAACGGGGCGACGCGGTCGGAAGGTCTCGGTTTCGACACCCAGGCTGAGTTTGTGCTGTTCTGCTGCACCTGCGCGGGTTCTCTCCGGGTTCTTCTGGCTGCTGCCACAGTCCAGAGAGTGCAGGAGTGCAGCGGTCGGAGCTTGGAGCCCGCAGGGATGTCGCATTTAGGATTTTCCTCCAAACAGCAGCAGCAGCAGCCACCCGGTGTTTGCAGCAATGTATTTTGCCGATTGAGGACACAAATTTGTATTCCACATCGAGACGACGGGTTCTGTGAGTTTGTTAGGAGGCATCGCCCCCCCCCCCCCACCCCACCCCACCCCACCCACGCCTGCCTGCCCTAGTCTCTCTTCAGGCAGCCCATCTCCAAAGAAACCAAGGGCAGGAGAGGAGGGGTGGGGGTGGTGGGTGGTCGAAGGGGGGGAGGGTATCGCAAATCACATTATGGGACATGAAATTAATCCGCCCTCCCCAAACATTTGGCCTTCACTCCGTTTAACCTTGGAAGAGCTTTTTCTTTTTTTTCTTGTCCAGGCTCTCAACGATCCCGTCCACCTCCGTCACCTTCCCACTGAACGGCTCCCACTGTTCCAACAATGGCTTCCTGCCCGGCCGGGGTCATTACTCAAACGGCATCCTTCAGCTGCCGCCGCCGCCGATGATACGTTGTAATTTCATTTCACTTACGTCTGTTTCATAATGCAACGCACAATGGAGCGACGGGGGAGGGAGGGAGGGAGTGGAGGGGGGAGGGAAGACTCCACCTCCCAAAAGACCACTTCCTCCTTTAAGATAATAAAAGCCTTTTCTTTTGTGCTTCGCCTTTGAGAAATCCTTGGTGGATTACGCCAGTGCGGATTCAGGGGAGCACATCAATTAATGTGCATTAAATGAAAGAGTATTAAGTTGTAAGAAAATAATTAATAAGTCTAATTGCTGCGCCGCGGCCGCGCTGACAGGGACCGTCGCCTACATCCGACCGCGGAGGGTGCAGCAGAAGAAGTTGTTCGACCTTTACCGCGGCGGAGAGACAATGTTCTTTGCCGCCCGCCTCCCCCTTGGTACTAATGTGGAGCGCTGCGAGATAAAAAGCTCCGACTGTTACACCCGAGACGGTGCAAGGGGGGGAATAAAACTGTCTCCCTATCTGCTAGCCAAGTGTGAAACCACACGAGCTTCAAGCTCCAGCGTCGACTAAAATACATGTGTTTGTGTTACGGAATACTGTAGATCCCTTGTGCGACGAGCCCCCCGCTAATCGCTGGATCTCGTCCTCCTTTTCTTTTTTTGTGTGTGCGGCTGTGCGGGGAGAACAGTGCCGGCGCGGGTTTCCACTTGCAACTTCCAGCGGCGCTGTGAGAAAGACACGCAGTGTCCGTGACCATCCATCGGGCCGTCGGCGGCCCCGGAGAAAACACAATCGCTTCCGCTGTCAGTGGAATTACGACCACGGCGGGGAAAGTAAGTGATGACAAGGCGAGGGGGTAGGGGAAGGGCTCTGATAACGTAGTGCTCAGAGAACACACACCCCTCCCTCAACGTAGTGTTGTAGCCAAGACCACACCAACTGTGACCAAGACATTATCAAGACCAGAGAGTATCGAGATCGAAACAAGACATGTGAAGTTGGAGACTGAGACCAGACCAAGACTTTGTCCAAAGAAAATAACGACAAACAGAAAAAAATTACCAGTATCTTTTTTTAAATTCAAGTTTGCTTCTAAATCAAACAGCAACATGTCTTTTCAGCAACATATATTTTAATGATTTTCTTTAACAGTTTGCTGCTTTGCCTATTTAACTACTTGGAACCATTTCCAAAAAAACACTCTGGGTGTCACCAGCAGAGCGTAAAACGGCAGCAGCTGGACTCTTTTCCGTTATTATCTGTCATTGGAGTGTTGGCTGAGTCTCCACTGGTCTTCATCAAAAACCACGGGTCCGCCCAGTCCGAACCTGAAACAAGACCCAGTAAAATTGCCTCAGAGTCCGAGACGAGACCGAGACCCTGAACAAGTGGTCTTGAGACTTTGAGTACTACGACACTACCTCATCGTGCAAAAAATATAGACGTGAAACGCCCCCGTGGGAGAGCAGAGTGACGACAAGCTAAATGTTCCTCTGAGAGATCTTTTCAACACGGCATTCCTTGAACAGGTTGTAGGAGTTTTGCAGGTGGAGGCGGCGGCCGGGTGGAGGCGGCGGCCGATTGGTGGCGCTAGCGAGCAGTCCCCATCACGGAACCACATTTTCAAAACTTATCTGGTTGGACTGAGGGCCAAAAGGACCGGATCAGTTTTCAGCGGCACTTCCATGTCGTTCGTCGTCGTTGTTTTTGCTTCTCCTCCTCCCGTCAAAGATTACCTCTGCCGCTTTCAGCCAAATCAATCCTGCCTTTGGTCGCGGATAATGAGCGCGTTCGCCACCAGGCTTCAAATGTACGCTGCCTCGGCTCAGCACAGTCACACCGTGCGCGCCATGCAACACTTTTGAGGGAAGGCAGAGCGAAGAGGAGCCTCGGCCTTCGGAGACCAATTAAAAACACATATTCAAATTGACCTGAAAGGAGACGCGGCGCTGCGTTCACTTCCAGCGCTGGCCCCGCCCCTTCCTGCTCCGTGCCGCTTTGACGTTCGTCCCGATTGTTTTTTCAAGTCTGACAAACAAACAAACAGTCTTTTCGTCGTCGTCGTCGAGCGCAAAAGAGGTAGAATCCATCTCATCTCGGCGGAATCAAAGACGATGCTGAAAGCTATAGCGAGGACTCGGTTCACTTTTTTTTCTTTTTACACAACAAGCGCTCGCACTCACTCACTCACTCACTCGGAGGACGTGCAGGCAGAATTTAGCGGCTTTGTCGCGCGCTAGTGTGCAGGCACACCTTACATCATCCTTATCCAGCTGAATAATAGATCAGAATCGCTGCTCCTCCTGAGATTTCCAGCAAAGAAAATAACTTCACACGTCTGCCGTCTTCCTCTGCCGAGGGATGAAACGCACACCTAAAGCGACAATTACTTTATATCAACACAGGTTCATTATTGCATCTGCAGCCGGTTTACATCGAAACAACGCCGGGCTGCTTTTTAGTTCATAAACCAAGAACTAAACGGTTGCATTTTGCTCCTAAAATTGGAGACCAGAAAATTTTCCATCTACTTGCGAATGTGCAAGCAGTAAATTTGCTTTATTTTTCATTTTCCATTCCACTTATAAATAATCATTAGGTGATTGAAATTTCTGATTGATTTGCAAGTCTGGGGCGTATGAATTTCAAACATTGTAGTTTCTGCATTTACTGTCAAAGCATTTATCAGCATAATACAGTGAAGATGAGAGGAAATGTCAATGTTTACTTTGCAAGTACATTTCACAGTTTTGCTCCTAGATTTTCTGTTTGCACCCCTCAATTTCAAAGTTAATGTCCACTGTGCTCCTGGTAAAAAATAAATAAATAAATAAATAAATAAAAGTTAGTCTGGAGCCCTGAGGCCTTCAAATAAAAATAATTGTAATTTCTCGTGTAAACCCGCTAAATGGAGCCAGTGTGCGGCTTCCTGACAGAATAATTTGCAAATATGTTTCATAAATAATCAACATTTGAAATTAATTTTCTCAACTCACTCTGGGACTATTGAAGAATTGCACTACTAATGTTTTAGGGTTAAGGGGAATCGGAGCCTCGAGGGTGCATCTATTACAGCGGTCACAATTCCATCCATGACACCTGGGTCCCGCGGGGTGGCTGCGACGCTCAAACACGCTCGGTCGCGCTTCACACGGCACCTCCACGGAAGCTGCCCCCATAAATCCCTTCTAATGCTTCGCCACCGGAGAGAGGGGACCCCCCCCCCTTTTTTTTCTTCTCTTTTTTTGACACGGAACTTAGCGGCCACTGTTATTCACCCTTACAGCCAGACTCTGGGCGATGATGGATGGTCATAAATATTGCACGGGGCTAACAGAGGTCCCCCTCAGAGACGTTCAATTGCCTTGAGTGATAGGGCGGCCCGCCGGGCTCTTCGCTGGAGGGGGCGGCCTCTCCAGCCGCTCCACTGGCCGCCTCCCGGCTCCGTTTCCTCCCTCCGCACTCGGCGGTTCCTAACGGCCACACTGTCGCGTATTGTCGGCGAGGTAAGTGAAATTAAGGGTGAGAGGAGGGTGAGGGGGGTCAACCTGAGTATGGCAACAGAAAGAAGAAGAGCGGATTGTCCCGCGGTGGCAATCAAAAAACAAAAGCCCCTGTTGGACGACGAGTCAATCTACCTGGTATGTGAGGCGACGCTCAGCGTGACTGGAGCAGGGTGTGCGTGTGTCTGTGTGTGTGCGCGCGTGCGTGTTTTAAGCCCGGCTCTGTGACAAGGCAGCTCTGTTTGTGTGCCGGCCAGCGCTGCCCACCATCTTAACTCCTTCCTTGACAACCACCCGACAACGGAGCAGATGTCCGAGCTGCACACATCTGCAGTGGCCTTATAGCCCCCCCATCTCCTTACACACACACACACGCGCCTCCGGCCCCCAACACATGCACATGGGCCACACAGACAAAGAAAGAAAGTGCTGCTTCCACCAAGGTCAGCCTCCGTCACAGCAACCAAGCCACCACATACAAACAAATTTCCCCCTCAAAAAAGTTAAAGTTGCGATATGCGGCTTCACTTTGAGTCACTGCAGCCAAAGCGAAGTGAAAACCAGCGCCTCCGCCGCCGACGTGGAGAGCCGAGTGGCAGCGACGATGCCCGTTTAGCGCCGACGGCTGATAAGAAAGCGAGATAACTCCTGTTGCTTCTTTGTACACACACGGCTTTGCGTAGCTGCAGCCGAAGCGCCGCGATTAATAATTAGCCCGAATGAACACTTGGCTGTTTTTGATTAACAAGTCAACGGGAGGCAATTAGCAGCAGCTCATTCACAGACACAGAACAGCGGCTGTAAACACAGAACAGCGGCTGTAAACACAAGGTAGGGTTTTGTTTTGTTTTGTTTTTTGAACGAGTCAGCCTTCACTCAACACAGTGCAGAACATAAAGAACAGCAGTGGCAGCTGTCCCAAAGCAGTAGAGTGAAGAAGAAAAACAATCAGTGCATTGTTCTCCTTTGGTGTGTTGCGATGCAGCAAAGTTTGCACTTGATTGCACCACCTGCAGATGTGGCAAACCCACACATCTCATCTGAGGTGGGCGCCTGGTGCCTCACCAGCAGCAGCAGCAGCAGCAGCAGCAGCTTCTGACCCGCTGGCTGCTCTTCATCACGGGCTGAGGTGTGAACTCTTGTAAACAAAACAAGCAGAAAACAAAAATGCCGGCTGTGACACACACACACGCACGCACACTCGCATACACGCAGCTCAGATGGCAGAAGTGGCTTCGCTGCTGCAAAACCAAAAAAGGGAAGAAAAAAAGAAAAGAAAAATGAGAGGGAAGGAATCAGAACGCACAAGCCGAGCAGCAGCAGCAGCGATCAGCAAAGATGTCACGTGGTGACGTAGAACAGGTTTAACCTGGGAGGGTGGAGAGAGAGTGTGTGTGTGTGTGTGTGTGGGGGGGGGGAAAACTCATTCAGCCGAGTCAAGTGTGAAGTATTAGAGGATTTATGAGCAGGAAAAGCTTCAATGCACGCACACACAGGGAAAGAAACAATCTCTCTCTCACACACACACACACACACACACACACACACACACACACATAATGCACTTCCTATTTTCTTTAAGCCAACAGGCCACAACTAGCACACACACACACCCACACGCACACACACACACACGCACACACACACACACACACACACACACACACACACACGGCGCGCTCCGATTGAATCCTTGCAGAATTAAACCTCCCGGCGATGCAAAAGTGGGCGGGGGAGGGAGGGAGGAGGGGGGTGACGGTGAGGGGTGACGGACGGACGTGGCGGCGATCGTGCGCAAAAACGCGCAATTCCTCATTCGATAGTTGTACCCCCCCCCGGACTCCGGTATCCGCCGTAACACCGTCCGCCAGCCACCCGCCGACCCTCCTCCTCCTGCATGGCGCAGTGAGGTGGACACACACATGGTCAGTCTGCGGACCGACAGCTCGAAGCAGCAGCAGCAGCAGCAGCAGCAGCTCCACCATCCCGCCAGCCCTTCCTCTCCTTCCCCCGCCACTCATCACGTCTTGTTTTCCCTCCCATCAGAGGCGGAAAACCGGGTTGGTGGGGGAGGAGAGGGGGTGAGGAGAGGGAGGAGAGAGAGAGAGAGAGAGAGAGAGAGAGAGAGAGACGAGCTCGGCTCGGCTCGGCACCGGTCGGGCTGCCTGCCTTCCTGCCTTCCTTCCTTCCTCCCTCCTGTTCCTACCTGACTGAACGACGGCAGATCGCAAGTTGAAGCTCCGCCACGAAATAAAACCGCCGACTTCTTCTCCTCCACCTCCTCCTCTTCCTCCTGCTTCTTCTTCTTCTTCTCCTCCTCCTCAGGCGAAAGTGGTCTTGGTCGGCGGCGGAAGCATCATCCGCGTCGGCTACAAATGTTTCTGGAGTGATAGTGAGTCCGCCACCTTATTAATCCTCCGGCCGATGTTGTGTCGAGGCTGGCCGGCCGCGGGAAGGACGGGCGAGGGAGACCGGATGGAGCGCTGCTGCGGTTCTTGTTTTTTTTTTTGTTTAAATGTTTTCCTTTTTTCTTTTTTTTTTTACGCGTCCCTGTTTATCGCGCGTGAGCGGCGACGAGTAGGTAGGTGTCCGTCCGTCTCGCGGCTCCAGCGGCGCTACTCCACTCCACTCTCTCTCTCTCTCTCTCTCTCTCTCTCTCACTCTCTCACTCTCTCTCCACCGGCTGGCTAACTCTCCCGGTTGAGCGAGGCGGGGTCTCGGGTCGTTTAAACCAATGACATAAACCTCGAGGAGGAGGAAGAAGAAGGAGACGAAGAAGACGAAGAAGAAGAAGTGAAGCCCATTCTTCTTCCAACAACACGCACACCTCTGCCACCACGAGCAAGAGCGATTTGGGGAATTTTTTAGTTTCGGTTTCCTCCTCATCGCCACCTCCTTTTTTATCAGTGTTGTTGTTGTTGTTATTGTTTTAAAGTATAAATATGGGGGGAAATTCCCTCTGAAGGTCACTGTAATCCATTCTGCGCAGCCAAAGAAGCTTTGCTTTGCTGTTTGTTTGTTTTTTTTTCAAAGAAAAACACGTTAAATAAATCTGCTTTTTATGAAAAGTGGCTATTTTCAAGAATTTGAATATAAAACGTGTTATTTTACACTTTTATTGTTTCCTACATAACTCCATGTGCGTTCATACGTAGTTTTGATGCCTTCAGTGAGAAACTACAATGTCAACAGTCATGAGAATGAAAGAAAGGACATTAAATTCATAGGGTGTGTCCAAACTTTTGACTGGTAGTATATATATGTATTTATGTATGCGTGTATGTATATATACGTATACGTACATATCTGTACCTATATGTGTTTGTGTGTGTGTAAATTCCATACATACATACATACATTCCAGAAACTTTGTCCAAAAACACCCTGTTCTGGAAATAAATACTCAATGATGTCACAAAGGGCACATGTCTCCTAAGTTACTGGCCACACTTTTACTGTTTTAACAAAGCATGTCCACAACTTCAGCCCACTTTCAAAAAGATAAATGAATGAATAAATAAATAAATAAATACAAGCCGAGGCAGTCATCTCTATTAGCTTCACTCTGGGAATCCTGTTGACTGTTTATACATTGTTTCATTGTCAGGAAATGATTTTGCCTGGGGGGCGGTGTGGGGGGGTTGGTAGTAATCTATATTTTGGGAATTCCCCCCAGATTTTCCAGCAGGAATTATTCACAAAGTCAGTCCTGTTCTATAGCCGCCCTTAAAACATTGTCTGAGAGAGTGTCTATAGGCGCCCATTCATGACTGATTTGATAACCATGCGTCAAAGCATGTGACCCCCCGGCGCAGTTTTGAATGGTCACGGGTGATGATCACATGACTTTTTTTTTTTCCTTCTCCTTCTCGTCCTTTCCATCCTGTCTCGGAACTCGCTTTTCAAAACAACACCACTCATCGATCTCCAGGTCAGCGCGGCGCTACGTGAATATTTTAAATGATGTTGTAATTCCGGCTCACCGCTGTGGTGGCTGCGCGAGGCCAAACAGCTGGCAGCAGGGCGAGAGAGTGCAGCAGTGGTTTTCAAGGTTCTTCATTGTCTTCGTCTCCCTTTATCCACTTTTCACTTCTATATGCCCCTCCCTCTCCCTCCCGAGATCTCCACATGTTCTAGTATCGATCGATCAGCATGTATAGCACAAAGAGGCGGCCCCTAGGCGGGATAATTAAGCTGAAAATGAACGAGGGGTAAAACTGTGTTCTTCAATATCGCAACGGCAATTTCATGGATGTTTGGAATTGATGGTCCACTGTTGTGCACAAAACAAATCAAAGCGTGGGCTTTGCAGACGCACACTCAAGTGCGACTAGAATGACGGGGGTCTAACCGATTGAATCAACATGCTAGCGCAGTAAACTGTAGCGGTGGCGTTCCACCAGGATCAGTGTTCGGCCTTTGGTTGATGTTGTGAGTAAAAGTCACATACCCACACATTCTACATATTTTCAGCTATTTATTTTGTCTCAGTGAACTCCAGTCGATAAACAAGGAACAGACACATAATTGGAAAATAATCTTGTTTGATACCCCTTTTGAAAAGTGGAGAAACATTTGATTATAAAATGCAGACTTTTCTTATATCCGGGTCGTCCACTGAAATATTAGAAAACAACAGTTTGACTACATGTAATATTAGATCTTTAGTGCCTTTACAGTTCAGATTATATACAGGTGAAGCTTACATTATTAGTAATGGAGGTCAGTTAATTAATAATATCTTTAATAAATAATAAAGAAATGGGTTAATACTAAAAATAATTCCCTCAGTCTAAAAATGTATCAAGTTTTTATGGCATTTGTGAAACTGGGGGAAATATGTATTGTATTAAAATTCACTTTCATTCTACTTTGTTTTTGCCCCCCTTTTAACATCCAGCCGCACTCTTGCAGAAATGGTGCATCTCTAATAATTGAACAATTTTTTCCGTCTTTACTGACCCGAGGCCTTTTTCCACCTGCTCACTCGAATCCTAATAGTGGTGTGGAGTTAATGAAATTTTCAGCAAGCTAGAGATTTTTTTTTTTCCCTCCTGACACTCAGAATCATAATTGCGCCGCGTGCACGCTGCCGGTCCAACCACCGCATCAGAGCCAGAGATCAGAGGAGGAGGAGGATGAGGAGGAGGAGGAGGAGGAGGGTGGGTGGGGATTGCAGGGAACAGGTGTCGTCCTATCAGAAGAGGAGGCTCTGGGTTTCAGCGCCGCGCCGCTCGAGACCTTCTCATGTTGAACCCTGACACCCCCCCCTTCCACCACCTCCTCCAACCCCCCCCATCCCCACTCCCGCCAACCCCCGACTCAATAACACTCACACGTTCACAGCAGCGGCGAGGCTGAGAAGGAGCCGAGCTGCTCGCCGTCCAACACTGGAGCCTCCCGAGACACACATCCTTCAGTCGCCGGATGAATTATTGAAGACGCGCTCGGTCCTGCCATGTTTCTTACATGGGCTGGAATTAGCAGGCTGTTGCATAGTAAAGAGACCATTAGCATGGAGGCCCGGGCTGTGAGTGGACTCGTCATTTTTCTATTTGTCGATTCAACCCTGAGAAATTCTCCCTTGACACTCGTCTCCCCCAGCCGGCAGGCACTTATCACAACGCCTCTCTTGCACTCACTCACCCCTGTTTTCAAACATACATATGTATATGTCTTATGTCATATGTATGTCTATATATTTTTATATACATATATATGTATGTCTATATATTTATATATGTGTACTTTTGCACTCACTCCCCCTTGTTTTCATATATATACATACATATACAGTATATATATATATATATATATACAGTATATATAAATGTGTATATACATTTACAGTATATATATATATATATACATACATATATACATATATATATATATATATATATATATATATATATATATATATATATATATATACATATATAAATATACATATATATATATATATATATAATAATAATTATTATTATTATTATTATTTATTTATTTTATTTATTTTTCCCGGGTGGCCCTTCACACATATGATTAAATTTATCAGTAGTAACCCAATAAAAGGCAATTTTCACTGCAGGAAACAGCACAAACAAGAAGTCGGCATCGGCCCTCTTGACCCGTTCAGCCCCTAATGATGTCGCAGCTTTATTTTAAGGTTGCAGGCGTCAGACTTCACAGTCTCCCGCTGGAAAGTCAAAAAATGCCGGCAAGGCTACACACACGCACTCTCTCTCTCTCTCTCTCTCTCTCTCTCTCTCTCTCTCTCTCTCTCTCTCTCCGCCGTCTGCTCTTTATTCCGGCTAATGAGGTGGCGGGGCCTCGCAACAAGGGGATAAAGGAAGGTGGGGAAACGACTCGGACCACCAGTGGTTCCGCTTGAACTTGTGAAATCGGATCGACACCGCCGACCGGCAGACAGACAGGAGGACCAGCCCCTCCCCCACCTGCTCCAACCGCCCTCTCCCATCCCCCACCCCAACTCCTCAGGCCTCGTCCAATCAATTCCCCTCTAACGATGTTTGTAATTTAGGAGGCTAATGACGTGCACTATGAACTGGGAGATCACGGCTGCCGGCGGCTCCTTCGAGTCGAGTGTGGAGAGAGGGAGAGAGAGAGAAAGAGAGAGAGAGAGAGAGAGAGAGTGAGAGAGGAGTCTCCGAGCGCTAGGCAGCACACTGGACTTTGGAAGGTAAAACCCTCAGTAAGTAAAGAGGTGAATAAGTTGGGCATCCGTATGTTCAGAGAGTGTATTCAAGTCTTGTTTGTTTAAAAAAAAAAAAAAAGCTGTTTTTTCAGCTTCGATCTAAATCATCGAGTCTATTCAAGCATCACTAAACCAAAGAATTCAAATAAAAATCTAATTGAAGCTATTTAAGTGCTTAACAACTTGATTACACCACCGGGCGTTAGAAGCCTGTGTGCCACAGCTGCACACTGATAATTAACAAAATATGTTGGTTTTTTATGAATGTTTTGGAGCACTTTTACTGAAATTATATTTTTCACACTAAAATATAATGTTTTATACCCACCGTCTTCTGGTTTCTGCAACCAGTTACCCAGTGATTTTTAAGACCAGCTTACCCAGCAACAAAAAGGTGTTAAACATCTGATGTACAACCTTCTCTTGAACCCATATTGATGTCTTCACTCACACTAGACCAGAGCATCACCTGAAAAGACGAGACAATGAAGCACTACAACTAAATCTTTTCACTAGGGAAGACAAGTAAAAAATGATTTGACGTCTTACAGGAGAAATAAGAGTGCGCTTCCAACGTGCTTGAAACAGTCAATTTAAAATGTCATGGATAATAAATAATAATCTCACCTTCACTCTGTGATATATCAGCCTATTTTCACTCAGCCAAAAAAGCAGGTAATTTACAGGCATTTGAAACTTCTCCTTCCTGATGGTCATTGATGTAAAAAAAAAAAAAAAAGGTGGCAGTTTTGGCGAGAGGAAAATGCCTGGAGCAGCATTTTCTCTGCCACATGTGAAAACGCTGAAGGGAAATCTGCCGGCTAACGTCACGTTCGCTGCCAACACAAGATAACTGGCTAAGATGGAAGTGACACCATCAGTTCTCAGGATTTTGTTGTTTGACTCATCGTTTCACGAAATTCCACATATTTGCTTTTGTTTGCCGATATAAATAGAAATTTAACCGTTGGAAATGTGTTAATAATCCGCAGCGCTAACACGGCTCTCAGTGAGCTCAAGACTGTGGACGACAACGACGACAACAACAACGACACACTCGCTTCTCGCACGACTTCTCAATTACTTCTCCGCTTTAGAAAAATGAACCCGAGTAAAAACGCTGCTTCCCAGGAAACGTGCCGCCAAAGGAGAGCTTGTGAAAACAGCTTCCCCGCTGACGATTCCAACATTTTTTCTGGGTGGCAATGTACAGGCACTGCAGCGACGACGCGGCTTTATTTGCACTGAGACTGATTCCCGTTGATTGTTGGACTGTGATTCAGCCGCGGTTCCACTGTTGTCGTCGTTGTCGTGCGGGGCGGCTTGCTGTGAATTTATAAAATTGTTAAATTCACACAGCGTGTCGCCGCGCCCCAAACAAAAGAAAATCGCTTTCCTAATTAATAAATGATGAAACAGTTTTGCATTTTTGCAGCTGAGGAAGCAGAAGAAGACGATGAGTTTTCCAGCCGCGGTGCCACCGAGCGGCTCCGCACTAAAAAGCTCTGGGAACAAAAAAATAAGTAAATAAATAAATAAATAAATAAAAAGCCTAACAGGATTAGAAAACATTCAGTTATGCAATGCAACCAGGCAACATATTTTTACGGACAAACTTCCATCCGTGACCTTAAAACGCCGGATCAAACATTTAGCAATTTGCATTTTTGCAGCCGCCGCTCGAAAATGGACTTGAAGCATTTGCCTGAGAAGATAAACGGAGCTCTCCAAGTTCGAGGGGTGAGAGCAATTTGATTTAAAGGTTATGAGCGGAATGCACACAGAAGTTGGACCTCCGAAGATGTTTTGTGTCCAACACAGTTTTATCCTCTTCGACTGCATGACTTCCTGCCATCTTTCGCCCGTCGTTACCGAGCAACACACAAGTGAGTGTGTGTGTGTGTGTGTGTGTGTGTGTGGGGCAGTAATGCCAAGCATCTTGTGCAGGCGCGGCCCACAGGAAACATGGCAACCTGCAGCCAGCAGCGCGACATGCGGCTGGGCAACACGTGGTTGCGAGTTGACCGCCGAGTTTTTTCAGGGCCGCTGGAGAACGACCTGAACTGAAGACTGTCAATCCAGGACGACCATGAGGAGCCTCTCTCTCTCTCTCTCTCTCTCTCTCTCCCTCCACCCTCATTACTATGGAAATGAGTCGCTCATTGTTGTCGGTCAGGAAGAAAGCTGTCATGTCCTTGGTGACAGACTCAATGGATGGTGTTTGGATTGCGGCGGCCCGCCGTCTTTTTTTGTTGTTTTTCTTCGCCGAGCGAGCGCGTCTTATCTTTGTTTAGGCAGCGAATCAAAAATGTAAACATCGCTTCATTAGCATCTGTCAGGAAGCTTAACGGCGCGATTTTTTAATACCGCCCGCTAAAGCCCCCGGAATAGGCAAACAGGCCTCGTTACTCCGTCTCTGCTTTTATCTCCCGCTTTTGTGTAGCAGTTAATTTCTCAAAGGGGGAACTTGCTTAATCCTCCGCCGTTTTGCCGCCGCTGTTTGCGCGGAGGAAGACGCGTCTCCTCCGCGTCGAAAAATTAGACGGCCGGAGTCGTTGGAAATCAGCTTTCATGCTGTTTTGGCGGACAGCCCCGCTAAGATACACTGTACGTTTCATTTCATTTACACGTGTAGTTTGATGTGAGGTCGGAGGAAATCCTCCAGGAATATCTGCTTTGAGAAAATGCATAAATAAAAAAATTTAAAAAAGCTAAAGTGACTTGCACCATTCTTAACCTGTAAAACAGATCAAAGAGACGCGTTTCCCGGCTAATTACAAGCACTGCTTTGGGTTTTTTTTCTCCCTTCATCAAGACCCTTCTGCAGCAGCCAGCCAGCGCTCGGCTCCGGGTAGATGCTGCACGCCGAGCAGCGACGGCGTCGTCGCAGCACGGACGGCCGAGATCGGCCGAGAGTGCACAGACGCGGCCGCTTGCTGTGACTTAAGAGCTCCGCTGCCTCGCATCTCGTGTTTTTCTTTCTCGGGAGTCGTCGAGTTCCTCCGCCAGCTCTGCGGGCGTCGTCGGCGGGGTTGTTTTCGCAGCTGCGGCCTCCTAGAACAACCAGAAAGAGAGGGGGAAAAAAAAAATACTCACACATTCGTTCCAAGTGTGGATAAATATGTGTGGGGCACCGACAGGGAGAAAAACACAGCGACGGCGAAAAGATCTGAAGGTCTTAAGTGAGTAAATGCGAGCGAGTCATCGGGGGAAGTGCGTGACGATAATAGACGGTGATTCGAGCAGCGCGCCGCAGCGTCGGAGCCACGAGTTCCACTTTTCTCTCCCCGAGGATAAAGGTAAGTGATTCCACGCCTCTCCTTCAGCATTTCTAGCTGCTATAAAGGCCAAAATGGCACAGTTGGCGACTGCGAGTCGTGAAGAGAGGGGCGAGGGGCAGAAGTAGGAGGCAGGTTGCAGCTACCACCCACCCACCCTTCCAGGATGCATCAGAGTGTCATTTCAACACATTTTATACAAAATATCGTGTCTTGCCGGGTTTCCCTCTTTCTCGCTGACTGAGAACCTAACTGAAGAGAAGCAGCTGCATTGACACTGAACTACCTAAAGTTAGTCCAGCATCAGTCCAGCTGACTAACTGAACAAGAGCTTTTACCAACCAAAAAAGTTTCATGAAAGAGTTGTTTCCCCCCCGATTGTCATTTCAGTTAAAAGTTCAATTTTACAGCTTTTGCACTGAACGATGCACAACATGAAAAAATACATTTCGATGAATTTTGTTGTTTTTTTTTGTTTCTTTCCCCACAAACTCCTGATTTGCTCCAGTGATAACCACTCACTGACTTCCTTCAACTGTACATTTTCCAGTAAGAGTTGGCAGATACATCCAGCGCTTAGCGGGAATAATGATCCTGCGTCTTCCCCTTGAAAAATCCCATCGCACTTGCACGCTGCCTCCCCTAATTGTCCATTCAGAAGTTGTCTCCCAATGTTGAAGTGCCCGGACGTGATACGGAGAATGGGTGGGGGACGGGGGGACGGAAACGTCTGCATTTGTATTCCTCCGTCCGTCTCCCCTTTTGTCAGAACAGTTTCATTTCCATGTCGGTGATTTATGTCGGGAGATAGGAGGCGGCCGGTTAATGGGATATTTCTTTTCGCTCTCCTCATGAACAACAACATGTCAAAAAGGAAGATAAAAAAAAACAAATCCAAACGTTTGCCGCGAGAGGGATAAAAAATTGGATCTCGCGTCAATGATGCAGAGAGGAGAGGGAAAAAAAGAAGCTTTTCCATCATCGGCTCCGTGCGGCTATTTTTTTGCTTGATGCCAATCTGCTAAAACAGCAGCAGATGACAGCATATGGACTTTTGTCCTATAAACAAGTCCAGGTTTTGTCCTCTGAAACAAATTGCGATCAGGCGACAATTTTCTTCTCCTCCCTTCAATTTCTGCCGTCCTCCTCATTTAGAGAATTCCTTGTCTCATTTCGCCGGCAGCCCTTTTATTCAACCTCTGTGTCATTATGTTGTTTTTAGATATTTTCCGTCTAAATTTAAACTGCCCACTTCCAACCCCACCCCCTGTAATGTTTGTGTTATTTGATCTGAACAAGTGCCAAGATGATGCCCAAATACTCGCATCAATATTCTGGTAATATTTTCCACATGCATCATTTGCTACAGGCGACGATGTGGATTTTTTTTATTTACTTGCCTTTTTTTTTTTTTTTTTGCAGTAGTGCAAGTTTATTTTGGATGACAGGAAACAAGAAGCAGCTTCGCTCAGCATGACCGACTGCAAGGCTGCTGTCTTTTAAGCTTGTTTTTCTCCCCTTCTTCTTCTGCTTCTTCTTCTTCTTCGCCTTTTTCCCCCTTTTTCTCCTTCTTCTTCTCCTTCTTCTCCTTCTTCTTCTTCTCCTTATTTTTCCTCCTGGGGGTGGACTGGAGTGCAGGGGATGATTGCGGGCTGACAGCATCCAAAGTGGGTCGTCCGCTAACCCGGTGGGCCCGAGAGGAGGGGAGCCGCGTCCCACGGAGACGGCGGGTCTGGTCCGAAGGTAATGGGCAGAAGGGAAGAAAGAGCGTCGCCCGTGGCACGGCACAAAATGAATTACTGCCATCTTTCTGCTCCTCTGCCTCACAGTGGAGGGCCGAGTCTGCAGGGCCAGATAACAAGGGCACACAAGCACAGACTCAAGGGAAATAGGAGGCTGGGGGGGGGGGGGGGGCACTGCAAGAGGAGGGAGGGGAAAAAAGAAGCGAAAATCAAGAACTTATCCTGTGTTGTTTGTAAATATTTGATTGGATTTATGACGAGGTCGTGTTGTTAGTGTTGCCACAGACCACAGAGTGGAGCGGAGCAGCTTCCTGTTCAGGTCCTACCAGCAACTATCAACTATTCAGGGGGGCAAAATGCGTCATGACTGTTTTTTTGTGTTTAGAACTTTATCTTGAGTCTATTAAAGTAAAGTTAAAGGTCCTATTATGCAGAACTCACTTCACAGAATTGAGATGAATCCACCCTCCACTTCTAGAAACACGCCTTGTGTGATGTCACGGAGGGCATTCAAACCTCTCCCAGGTCAGTGGCGGGGCCAAATGTTGGCATTTTAGCAGGAGGCTGTAAACAGAGTTTTTTTTGATAATATTTTTAATTATTAATAATTAAAATTATGCAGAGCTGCACAACAGGACACTGGGGATAAAATTAAGTTTATGAAAATGTGTAGGATAATCTTTCTTGCGTTAAACAGAAGGAGTTCGATAACAGGATAACTGCGTTTCCATGACAGTTTTTAACAAAATAAAAACAATATTTCCAAAATTTCAACAAAGTACAATTGAGATTTGCAGGTGTTTCCATTGAATGGTGTGAAGTGCAAAAACTGTAATTCTCGAAAAATCTCGTCCCGCGAGATTTATGTGAATTATGTTTGGTTTTGTTTGTTTACGTTTGTTTGCTGTCAAGAATGGTTGTTATATTTTTCTCTTTGATTACTTGTGAAAAATATTACATCTCCTCCTTCGAACAAACATAATGCGCCATTTTCACTTGAAGTGAGCTGGTCACGTGACCCCGTACGTCAGGTCTGCTGACGCGGAAATGCGCAAGAAGTCTTTCCATGACACTTTTGCAATATTCCTCAATATGGATACGTCTGAAAAACCACCTCAGGAGAGCTTCAAAACTTCTTAGCCATATTTGAGAGGTTTATCCAAGTTTAGGCGTTTCCATTACCAGTTTTTTATTGCCATATTTATGTTTTGTGCAATTCTAGGGGTAATGGAAACGCAGATAGATTTTTGTGCACTTTTGTGCAATTACAAATTGAAATCAGATTTTTTTTAATGTAATATGAAAACATGTTTCCTGGGAGATGCCTTTTTAAAATTCTGCGGGGGATATTTTACACAACAGCTTCAATATTTCAAACCAATCGATGTTTACTTCCTCCCTACCACACAGTGGACCACCTTCCCGTCAGCCCCGCTCCCATCAGTTTGCCCATCTAAGTAATTTCCTATAAACATGATTTAAATTTCCTGGGGGATCAATAGTCCGGCATCATGAATCATGTCCCTCTTTGATGATTGTTTGGTTTGCACGAGCGCAGCAGCCTGCTGCCCGCCGGCTTTGCACGGTCGGGATGAGCACGTAAGATGATACAAGCGGCCTTAAGGAGCATCCTGGGGGGGGGGCGGAGCCGACAGAGCCCATCGACGGCGGAGGAGCTTCACGTGGTCCGAACCCAAACTCCGACATTTACCGCCTTTAATGCTGGAAAAACATCCCGCGGTGGGTTTAATATAAATGAGGCAGAAGTGCAGAAGAAGAGCGAGTTTGCAGACGTCTCCATCGAAACACATCACAACCGGATGTGACCAGAATGTGTCAGGATAAAAGGAGGCGGGGAGGAAAAAAAAACAATACAAAAACAAAAAAGGTAGATAATTAGGTCAAAGCATTAGGAAACAGGGCTGGTTGCTGTTTGGATTCATCTTACCTTGAACTGCTTCAACACGTCACCTGCATGCAAATGATTCTCTCTCTTCTTCTTCAGAGGAGGAGGAGGGGTGGGGGCGAGGGGGGCAGAGAGGAAGTGCAATCCATTGACGCCATTGTCTGGTTTCAGATGCAGTCAGTCTGGTGAGTGGGTGTGGATGAAGAAGGGGGAGTTGGGGGTGGGGGGTGGGGGTGTGCCCCCGCCGAGATTAAAAAGCACAAGACGCACCAGGCTGCCTCCAAAATAAATTCATCCTTTCAGCCAATTAGCCCAGACAAAATATTGCAAAACAAGGAGGAGCCGTCCCTCGGTTGGGCGGCTCGCCGACTAATTTGAGCGCGGCTGCGCTTAACTGACTGAACGTCCTAATAGAGCAGGGACGAGGTCACGGTCAAAGTCTGCAGAGAAGGAAAAAAAAGAAACAATAACAAACAAAACAAAGAAGTCGGAGTGTCTGGGTGTTCTGGCCCTGCTCTTCTTCACCCCCACAACTCCTACCACACACACACACACACACATAAACGCCTGATGTATGACGAGACAACCCCCTTCAACACCAGCAGCAGCAGCAGCAGCAGCAGCAGCAGCAGCAGCTCCACCGACTCCCTCCTCTGCACACGAGCTCCTCACAGACCTTCAGCAGGAAGCGTGACGGCCTGAAGAACGTGGAGGAGGTTCGAGAGGCCGTGTGGCGAGGACGTGACGCAGGCGGCGCACAAAACCAAGCAGGCAGCCACTTGTTCTGCAGAACAAAGTCAGGCAAGCTTTTATTTACGGCGAGCCGCTGCTGTGTACAAGAGCGAGAGTGGAGCTTCCAGAGAGTGAAGCCTTGGTGGCCTGCAGGTCACTGCCAAACAGCCCTGAGCAGAATGGGAGTCAAGCAGTCCCGACATCATTTTCTCTCTCAGCCACTTCAAACCACACAAACACACATTCAGATTATATATATGTATAAAGAGTCAGTCAAAATAATGTATACACACATCAGGAGAAGAAAAACTTGCATAAACATTTCAATCACTTGATCTCTACATGAATACAAGTTACATTTTGCCTCTACAATTGCAAGAGGTGCGTAAAGTGGTGTCCATCGGCTTCCAGACATTCATGTGTACAGCCAACTACTGCTTGGGTAATGCTTCTTACCACCATCAGTTGTTGGTGCTACATTATTGTATGACGTTTTCCCAGCAGATAGCAAAATGTCATACAACAGTAAACAGTTTTATCGTCATTTGATCAAACTTCGAAAGAGTTATCTATATGTATAGAAGTACTTTGACAAGTTAAATATTATGTTTTTCATTCCTTGATGTGTGTGTGTGTGTACATATATATATATATATATATATATATATATATAGACTGCACTTATATAGCACTTTCCAGCACCTTCACAGTACCCCAAAGCGCTTCACAATGGCCTCTCTTTCACCCATTCATATATATAAATATATATGGACTGCTGTCAGTCGGCCAAGTTGTAATTATTTACTCTCTGTGTTTTCTCGAGGGTTGCGGAAACATCCGGAACAACGGAAACAGTGGGTAGCAACAGTAACGGTGTGTGTTCGCTCGGTCAGAGTTTATTCTGCTGACCTGCTTCCATCCGACCGTTTGCACATCAAAACCAGTTGCCAGCCAGCTTACCAATCATTTAGCAATGCAGAATTTGTCTGTTTCAAGAAATGCGTAATTCTTCACAATGTTGATGAAACTACTTGACGGACACTCGGTGAGTTCTATTGTACAGGAATAATTGGAAAGGAGTCAAATAAAAAAAAGCCTTAAACTGGCACTAACTCTCACTGACACTGAAGCGGTTTGTGAGCACATGTTGAGTTTTATTTTTGCCTCATTACTTCCCTCAATTATTGTCTTTTTTCTTGTATTTTGGAGGTTTTTCTTGCATTATTTACTTTACGCATAGCAAATGCTATGAAAATGAACATGAAAGTCTTCATTGAATTTCTGTCCAAATTTTATGCTCTCATAATGTCTTTCAAAGCCAATCCAAACATTTTTTCTCAATTTTGTCCTTAATGAATACACACTCAAACCTGTTTGAATGAATACACACTCAAACCTCTTTGTTAAAAGTAATTACTGTTCAACTGCACAAATTTACCTTGAGGCTCAACAACAGAAGCAGCTGAACTTGGCAAAGTGAAGTAGAGCGTCTCCAGCAGAAAAATAGCAAACTTCATGAGGTCGCAATGATATAGAAGTGTGTGTGTGTGTGTGTGTGTGTGTGTGTGTGTGTGTGTGAGTTGGGAGGCGGGGCGGGGGGCTTCGAGGCGCTCTCACATCTTGCTGCTTGTAATTTGTCCTGAAACAGAAGGCAAAGAATCGCTGCAGTGTCTGGCTGCAGGACAGATTTTCGCTGATGCTGTTGTATTGTCTTGTAAGAAAAGTCTGAGTCAGTGCTGGCAGCGGCTAACGGGGACGGAGAAAAGAAGGAATTAAGGGCGGAGAAACTGTGTGTTTAAGAAGAAGTCTGAGTGTTCGAGAAAAGCTCTTTGTTTTCCGACCACCATCAGCTTCTCTGTCCAGAACTCCCCACCAAACAGAACAGGTCTGGGGACCCTGGAGATATCTGATACCTGGTAGGTTGGAGACCACACCCCCAGTCAGGCGTTGGCTCCGCCCTTGGAGACCCCCTCCAAAAACTTATAAAAGGTCCAACAAAGCATCATTTTTAGCAGGAGGCTGTAAACTGAGGGCGAAAGATGCTGCTTTCTGAGGGTCGTTTTGGATCATTTTTAATTGTCTTGGATTCCTCAAGTGGAGCGTTGCACTATTTATTTATTTGTTTAATTATTTTTTCTTACATTTACTCAACAGGCTGATTATAGAGAGACCAGGCAGAGAGAGTCAGCAGCAAGAAACACAGAGCTTCAGACACACAAGCAGGAGAGTTTAACTGAAGGGAAAAACTAACGTTACGACCAATGAGAGAAACTTGTAAGAGTCAGAAATACAACCAAGCAAGCTGGTTGGTTGGGTCTGAAAGTTTCACTGAAAGTCAGTCGGTTGGTTTTAGATTTTAAAACACATTCAACGGCAGCAGCTCCTTTAGTTTTAGGACCTTCTGCAACAAACTCCAAAAGCCTCCCTCTCGACCTCCTCACACACACCACCACCACCACCCTCAACCCCCAAGTCCTCTTCAAGTGTTTGGAGAGCACAAAGATGTCTTTAGAACACGGCAGAACCACACAGCACAGAAATAAAACCAGTAGACCAGCAGCATGTTGAGACAGGTGCACCAGGACTCGCAGCTAAAATATGGCAATAAAGCAATTAAATACAAGGGCGTGAGTGCATCTCTCCAATTAGCCCCGCCCCCTTCCGTCACCGATTGGGTCACTGATGACTGCAGGCTCCTCATGAGGTGATCAGCAAACTCAATACTGTGCACTTTGCATTGTGTAAAACTCTGCAGGCTCATGCATGGAATCAATCTGAGAGTAGGGTGTGTGTGTGTGTGTGTGTGTGTGTGCGTGTGCGTGTGTGTGTGTGGAGGTGGGGGCCTTGGACTTTGTATCGGCTCTCATTCAGAAACATTAAAGACACATAATTCTGTGTAAACGCTCCACCGTCACCGCTGGTCTTATCAATTCTCCGCAGGGGAAAGAAATGAGCGAGCAGGTCTGATGTCGCACTCCCGCGCTGCCATTGGTCCCACTGAGTGACCTTCTCAGTGCCGCCGACACCGAGCAACATAAATCACAGAGCCACCAGGACGGACCGCCCGTGATTAAGGGCGCCACCTGCAGCGCTGCTGGCCTTATAAAAAGCTAAAAGGTTTGGCAACAATAACTTTTCCAAGCCGGAGGTCGTGTCGCCCGGGTGCCCGCCTTTTGCGCCCTCCCCCCCCCCATCTCCCCAAGTATAAATTTAATAACCGGCCCAGGTCCTCGTGTTCACCTGCTAAAATGTCAGGTCGGCGACCCCCCCCCAGACCAGATGTTCCCCAAATCATCCTGATCCATTGCTCCGGTTAATCTGGCAGAGAACGCGGCCGTCCAATCCAATCTCTCCCGCTAGCTCAAGCCCTCCTATTGGTGGCCGTAAGCCGCTACACACTGCTTTAGCTTAGCTCTCCCCCAGAAACCAACCGAAGCCAAACAAGCAACCACAAGTACCATCATTTCGTTTTTTTTCCTCGCTTTTACATTTCCTCCGAAAATGTAAAATGTCGTCCCGTTCTGATTCCGCAGTGGCGACTCGTAGTTGGAGAGTCGAAATCAAAGCTAAAAACATTCAGACTAGGCACGGTGAAAAACATCTGGAAAATTTTACTAAGTGCGTCGTCAGGTATGATGTCAGGTACATGACTGCTGCCTGCGTCAAAAAAAAAACAAGATGTGATGCATTTTTTTTATTGATAAAATAAAATCCATCCATTTTTCATCTCAATAAAAAAAAAAAAAACATCCAAAATAAAATAAAATAAATAATTAAATAGTGCGGTGAGAAAATGCTGGAACGGCTCCCGTCGGTGGAAAATCATTACACAATCTGAGGGAGAGCAGAATATTGTGAGCCCAGACCTGCCTCCTATTATTGCACCATTAATAACTTTTGCTGCTGCCAACGAGACAACAAGCTGGCGCGGCTGGAAAGGAGCGCGCTAATGCAGTCACTAAATTAAAAACCGCCGGTGTTCCTCTTCCTCCGACAGACCGATGCCTGCTGTCGGGGGCTTTTTTTTTTTTGCTTCGGCTTTTTGTTTTGTTGTTGTTGTTGTTTTTAATATTTCTCTCATCCTCCCACCCGACGCATCTATTTATGTGGTACTTAAAAAAAATAATAAATAAATTTCTCATTTCTTATTCCCCAAAGAGCAAAAAAAAAAAAAAAAAAAAATCTAGCTGCGCCACATTTTTTTTCTTTTTCCTGCTGAGGAGAAAATTTAAAGTTGGAATTGTGAGAAGGACATAAAAGAAAACGCCGCTCTCTCTGGGAAATTGATTTAACGTCATGCAAACAGTCAACGACGCACACACACACATATATGTTGGGATTACAGCTCGACGAGAGATTAGCAGCTAATCCTGACAATCATCCCCTCGTACTCAATAATGACTCATTAATACTGTTTGATCAGAGAAAAAATAATAATAATTCAAGGAAGTGCGGCGCAAAGCTGCTGTGCATTAACTCGGCATGTGTGTGTATGTGTGTCCATATGTGCACTTTACTTATGATGTGCATGGCAAGAGAAATTAAATCAGTGGCTCTGCCATGTCAGTTGTTGCCATAGACAGACAGAGCAGCTTCTGTAGGATTGGTCTTTGTTTGGTTTTTCATTGTGACTCTATATTAGAGACTACAGTGCAGCAGCGTAGGCAGAGATTATGTCCTCTTGGGGATGGGCCATTACAAAACTGGATAGGACATATTTTCCCAGAAAACAATAGAGCAGAATATAAAAGTAGCATAAACTGAGCACTCACAAACTGACATGTATTGGTTTTTCACTCGTCTCTACGGTGTCTTCCACCTCCGCTCTCGCCAAACAAAGCTAAACTAGCTTAGCTAGCTGTCAGAGTTTATGCACCACAGCCTGTTATGGGAGGGGCTTCTCTTTCTTCTACTTGTTCCAGCAGTTCAGTTTCTACCAGACAACAAGATAAACCAGTTAAACACTCATGACAAGTCAACAATAAATAATAATTCTTTGCTTCTTTTCTTATATTAATTATTGGCGACATGGTGGCGCAGTAGCTATAGCCCTGTCGCCTCACAGCAAGGTTATGGGTACAATTCCAGGCCTGGAACCTTTCTGTGTGGAGTTTGTATGTTCTCCCTGTGTGTGTGTGGGTTCTCTCTGGGTTCTCCGGCTTCCTCCCACTGTCCAAAAACATGCCTGTGAGAGAGTGAATGGTTGTTTGAGATGAACTGGCGACTTGTTCAGGGTGTCACCCAGCTTTCGCCTTATGGCAGTTTGTAGAGGCTCCCGCAGACACTCGGCATAAAGTATGCCTGCCAGTCTGTAAAAATTTTTCCGAACAATTAGTCTTCGACAATGACTAGTCTGACCCGCCCACCAGTTATTGGCTACGTGGCCGCTTCATCTGCAACGACCAATCGTGTCTCTTGGTTATCGGACACGAACATAACACACAGAACTCGGCATCGCGCAGTCGGCCAGATCATCTTCATGGCATGATGAGACCTTTTCTTCGCATGAACACAACGGCAAGTGAGTTGTGGTAGCGGTAGCGTGCATCGCTGCATGTGGAGAGCCAAGACCAATCAAAACGGCCCTGTGACACACACACAGGAACAGCCTTCGCCTCTGTGAAGAGGTCACAGCTAAACACGCTGCAGAAAGAGCACAACTTCTAATCTGTGAAATTGGATGAATTTTAAGTTGGCCGACCAAATGGGATTAAAACGGTACTGGCTGCGGTGCGCTGTGTGTGTGTGTGTGTGTGTGTGTGCACGAGTGTGTGTGAAAGCAGAGGCAGTTCTAGGCATACGTGGTTGCATAGGGCGCCCCCTATTGGAGTGGGTGAGGAAAATCTCCCTTGCTGTTTTTCTTTTTCATTCTTTTTCGTTCAGTTCTACGTGTTCCTGACGTCATTTTGGGAGGGCGTGGGTGCTATTCAGTCCAAATGTTTCACATCGTACCTGCAATAAGAAGTTGCTAGACTTTTTGTATGTATACATTGAAGGGGCCGGGGGCACGGGGGGCAGGGTTAAGCTCGTTTTGTACACCAGGATGGCTTCAAACGCTTCTGTGCGACAGGAGCAGATGTGCGTGTGCCTTAAAGAGGAGGCCGCATTGCGTGTGTGATTCACGCAGTGAAAGGCAGCGGCGAGCAGCCAGCGGGACTCGGCGGCGAGACTCCAAGAGGCTCCAAGAGGCTGAAGTGGCGGCGACAGAGAGCCGCTCGGCGGCGGCTGCGTGGGAGGCCGTCTGCACACTGTGTGCCGCTCCAGCCGGGAGCATTGTCTCAAGTTCCACCTCCGAATAAAGCCCACAGTGGGTTGTCAGGAAAAAAAAAAAAACCTGGCCAGATGCACCTAATGACAGGCAAACAGCCCCCCCCCTCCTCCAACACCACCACCACCTCCACCACTCTGACTGTCTGTCATTTTACAGGGAGATGGTTTGAACTTTGACCCCTGCCGAGTGCAAGTGGACCGAAGCACTTAGAAAGTCACTCTAAGAGCTCAGAGTATTTATAATGACATCGCCATTTGGAGTGCGGCGCAGGAGTGGGCGTGACTGCTCGACAAGTTCCAAGAAATGAGAGAGTGCCTCTGTGTGTGTGTGTGTGTGTGTGTGTGTGTGTGTGTGTGTTGCACTGTGATATTAAAGCAGAAAAATTGTTTGTGTTGTTCACTTCACTTCAGTCTTGAACAACAAAAAAAAAAACAGCTGTTCATGTTGGACGTATTTTCCCACCACCTCTTCCTCTCTGCCTTCAGTGCAGTTCAAAACCTGAATTATTGGTCGGCTCGGCATCCTCACCGAATCTCCCTCACTCCTCCCTGCCAAGTAGTGGCTAACGGCTAACGCAGCAACACACCCTGCTAAGACAGATGCAGTAAACTTGCAAAATTGCAGGAGTCCAGTTTGTTCGGCAGCGGCTACACTGGCGGCACCTGAGGACCTGAAGTTTGATCAGACGTGTTCAAAAAGAAGAGCAAGAATCTGAAAAACAAAAAATCAAACCAAAAGAAGAACAAAGAACTGAAAGAATCAAATCAAAAGAAAAACTAAAAGCTTTTCTCTCTCGCTTTGTTAAACAACCAAGCACAGAGTAATGATGACACGTAGTGTCACATGTGGCCCCTGGTCCAATAGGAGGCCTCAAATTGTCACCACATAAGCCCGCTTGAAGGAAAATTTTTATATGGAACGACATAAATAAAGACATTAGCCCATTTGCAAAACATCCAATCCAGCCAATCACATTCTATGTCTTGATTTAATAGCCCCGCCTCTTTATACACACATTCCTGCAGTTTCATGAAATTTCCCCTATTACACATCAGTTTATGCACATGTTTATACATATTACAGCATTTTTTCCCAAGCAAATTTTGTAAGACGAGGGGAATTCTGACCAAACCACGACTCACTCAGCGGCTGAACCAGCCCAAAGCCACAGCAGGTAAAATAAATAAATAAATAAAGTAAATCAATAAAGCTCAGTACCTCTGGGGTTGGATTGCACTAGATTAATTCATGCAGCCTTGATGGAACCAGAACAGCAGGCCCTTCCGGACCAGACAGCCGCAGAGCGGACTGGACCGAACGGTACCGGACTGAACCGAAGCACACCAGATGCGTCTCTTCAAGCCAAACGGTTCCTCTGGCTCGACAGGGTGAGTGCAGGCCGGCGCTGCGGGAGCGCGCAGCATCTAATCTCAGCATCATCATTTGTAACACTCCATGCTTATTAGGTGCTATCTCAGGCATTATGGGCCGCAGTAATTAAGTCAAGCCACCCAGGGGTAAAGGTGTTCATGCTACATATGAGGGCTAAGCCGCTCAAACTGGGGTGGGTGGGTCGGGTGCTAATAATGAAATCAGATACGGTCCCTGTGGTGGGTCACATGCTGCTCAGCCCCGGTCACGGACCGGCGGGGGGTCGAGGGGGGGGTGTAACAGCCGGCTTTTCAATTAAAAAGCTGCATTAAGAAGCCAAGCGGCCCACCTGTAAATGGCTAATTGGAGCGCAAAAAGGAAAAAAGGAAAAAAAAAGAAAAAAGAGGTGTGGCAGTGAGAGCGGGAGCGGGACCCGGCCGCCGCCGTCCCCCTGCGCCATTTCAAGATGATTATTCCCACAATTAGCTAATGGCATTAGCAGATCCGAATCTCAACAAATGGACTTTGTCTGTTCTTGTGTTGTGTCAAAAGGAAGCAGCAGCCCGGCCACCGACTCCCCAAAATAATGAGTTTCTCCCCTGACTTGATAATTGAAGATGTAATGAGGAGGGGGTCGGGGGAGGGGGCGGACAGGAAGCAAGCACCGGTGTGTGTGTGTGTGTGTGAGTGTGTGTGAGTGTGTGTGCGATGGAGACAGAGAGAGAGAGAGAGAGGGAGCGAGAGAGAGAGAGAGAGAGAGAGCGGGGGAGAAAGGGCGCCCCATATTTTTTGGTCATTGCCCTGCGGGAGGGGGGGAGGGGGGGGGGGGGGGGTACAAACACCCCCAGCATTTTAACCTACTTTTCTGTGCCCCTCCCTGGAAGCAAGAAAAAAAAAAAAAAAAAGGGGAACATAGCCCAAAGTGTCCTGAGCCCAGATCCAATCTGCCTCTCACGTCGCTGGTGCCAACTCAGACGACGCTGACTCCGCCCCCTCCTCACCTGCTGCTGCGTCTTCTGATGTTGAAGGCGGCCGCGTAAGTTACGTGTTGACAGGAAGCAGATAAACGGACAGATGTGGGAATTTATATTTTTGCACGCTGGACAGAGTTCAGGAAAGGCATGTATGTGCAACATATTTTTTTTTTTTTTTTGCCCTGGGCAGCGGAACTGGCGGCGATGCATCATCAAGAGTAGGAGGTGACAGTCACAACGCCCCCTACTGTTCTACTCTGTTCCAACCTGCCTTCAAACCATAAATAACCCCGTAAATTTGTAATCTATTTTGATTATTTTTAATTACTTTTCAGTTTTATTTGTTTATACATTTATAATTTTTATTATTTTTATATTCCCATTATGTATTATTATATCAATCTTTTTAATTTTATGTTTTGAATTTAGCAAAACTGTTTCCTACAACACCCTGCCTTCACCCTATGACAGCTGGACTCGGCAGCAGACCACTGCAACCCTGAGATCAGGAAGAAGTGGGTAATGAAAATGGATGGATGGATGTTCCCTTTAATGTCCCACTGGAACTCACACCTTTCCTCTTGTTGCTGTGAGGGTTGTGTAAAACCACCAACCAATCCCTGCGCAGATCCACCGTGCCAGATGCAGACGATCACGCTTAGCGAAAAGAAAACACAAGTTATTCATATTAGCAACATTATCTCACTGTGTTTTGTCTTCGTCGATTTCCCGCCAGGTCATCACCAACGTTTCCACCCAGTTTTTCCATCAACTCCTTCCTTTTCGCATCAACCTCATCGACATTTGCGGCACTTCATCGGCGCCGTGAATTAAACGGCACAGAAGCGAAAAGGCGTTTGGGTGCAAATTAAAGAGCGCGTGAGCGTGACAACGACGACGACGGCGAGCAGGAAAATAAAAACCGAAGGGGCCGTTTGGGGAAAGTGTTGAGGTTTTGCTTGGCTGCCTTCACGAGGCCCCCTCGTAAACCATTTCCCAGGACTTCTGTCAACACGCTGATAAAATGTTATTAGCCTCGTCTCCAAATGTTGTCTTTGGAGGGACGCTGCTGCTGTTGTTCCCGTGCAAATATTGACTCTTTTTCAAATAGCCGGCGGTGCCACAAATTGCTAAATTTAATCCAGCCGCACCTCCTGCAGCACCATAATAAACAAACAGTGCAACAAAAAAAAAAAAAAAAAAAATGATGGCGGCGCTCACTTCCAGCACGATACCAAAACATATACATCATCTTCCATTATCGCTGCGGCGCCGCATCTCCCTAAATGGCGGCACATCTGCCTCCCTCCTCCCTTTGATTTCCTCTCTGGCATTAACAAAGTGTTTGCCACGCGCAGACTTAACAGATGGATATCAAAGTGCGGCAGAGATACATCAGCCTAATGGATTGCTCACAGGTGTAATCCTGACATCTATTTATATTGTGTTTGTGTCAGGCGGGGGAAGCGGAGGAGCTCGACGGTGCGATGGGCCAGATGCAAACACTTGAAATATTAGCTTCCGCCGAGCGGAGACGGCGCTTCGCTGACTGAGTCTGAAGATTCTTTTTTTGATTGTTCTGGGCTCTGGGTTCGACTCACACCTGAGAAGACGACAGGCATTAAAGACAGTCGACCACGACTGGTTTACTTTTGCCCTATACTAGCGGGATCAGTGAGGTTAACTCAAGCTGGGTTCCAATCAAAATCTTTTGAGCACAATGCACAATGCACAAAAATTATAGTTTTTTTTTCTTTAAACCAGATGTTTTAAGACCAAATTGAACAACGAAAAAACATTGTTGCCTTTGCAGCCCAAAACTCTTATTTCCATTTTACCGCTGATTCAAATCAGGACTTTCCTCCAAATCCGCTTTGTTGTGTTTCTGTCCTTTTGTCACTACGTTCTCGGCACAAATGTTGCATTTTGTTTTATTCTGATCAACCTTTGTGAAGTGGAGCCACTTTAACATGCTGCTAATTCTCACTCTGATGTAAACAAAAGTTTGCCACTGTCTTTATTTCCCACTTAAATAACGTAAAAGCCAATCAGGAGCCACTTTAGATCTTGATGCCAAAAGATGATTGGCTGGCAGACGCTGAGATTCACTCTCTTCATTGTTCAATATTTGATAGGATTAGA
Source organism: Thamnaconus septentrionalis (assembly GCA_009823395.1). Lineage (NCBI taxonomy): Eukaryota > Metazoa > Chordata > Actinopteri > Tetraodontiformes > Monacanthidae > Thamnaconus > Thamnaconus septentrionalis. The sequence continues at coordinate 18,203,502 of CM020503.1, read as the reverse complement.
GAATTTTGTTCGGTGCTACAAATGTATTGAAGGCCCTGGAGGTTAGTGTTGCTCTTCCTGTGCTTATGGGAGTCCCATCAGAAATAAACCACTGCAGAGTTCACTGATAGCGGGCCGAGACCACCTCTCTGAGTGCGTTTGTTCAGTCGGCATCAGAACCCTCCCACCGAGCAACCGCTCCAGGTTTTTGTTTGATCTGGACTACACAAGGCCGGTGTGAAGGCGCCCTCAGAAAACTTCTGCGTCGTCTTCAATCTGATTGAGCCGACGTGACGGAGAGACACACAGGCGGAGGCGGCGGCGCAACTGTAATCCAATTTAAATGAGCTTCGCCTCCTTCCTCCTGTGAGAAGTTGTGATTTACTGTTTATTTTTTCAAAACCCCATTCGCCGCTCATCTCTCGGCGTACGCGACGCGGCGCCTTTTGTTTACCGCCGATATCGTGTCTCTGTCAATCACGCCGCGGCCATGTTTGGATCCGACAACACAATGAGCTGCAGCCGCAGCGCCGCATTCTTTTATCTCTTCCCCGTCTCCATCTCGCCGTCAGCGTAATTGCTGCCAGCAGGTAACACATTCAATTAAACACCCAATTCGTGAATACAAGCAAAACACATCTTATTCCTTGATAGCGCAGGCGGAACTCTGCGCATCTCAATGTTATTTTTTCCCCTTCAAGCAGGTGAAGGAGCCGGCAAACAGAAAGTCAGTCCGAGGCTTTTCTTGGTTTGTTTGTATTCATGAATAAATGAGTGGGCTTTTTCTTACACCCAAAATGTGAAAGTGATGCAATAAAAAGCAAAAATACAGCGAGAAAACAACTAAAAAAAATAATAATTAAAACAATCTCAATGGAGGAAGAAGGATCAGATTTCTGAGTCCTGCCTCTTCTTCTGCTTCTCTTATTAGTTGACTTCACTCTTCTTTCCACATGTGTAAATCAAAGGTTTTATATGCACCTATGACAATAATATGTCTCCAATTCTGTGAGCCCCGCCCCTCCAGACTCCAGCCTTTCGAAACTGTTCGCTGAAATACATTTTTCCTATTCTGTACATTAATATTTTTCCTGGGCAACATGATGTCAAAGACAATTTTCCATTTTACGGAGATACTTCTTTTTTTTCAGATATATCGAGACTGTCCATCTTCCTACATAAACCTTGTTGAAAACAATGTTTCCATCCTAACTCTTATGTACATGGGCTGTGCTAATGAGTGGCTCCGCCCTCAATCCATCCCACTGCTTCGCTCCACGTACAACAAACAGAACAGAAACATTTCAGCAACATAAAACTCACCTCAAGTGTCTCTATTAAAGAACAGTGTGAACACTCCCACGGAGGAAGCGGTTGTTTACGGCATCATTTGCATAATTTACAGCGTTTACTGTGATCCAGATGAGTGAATTATGAGGCCGAGCTGGTACCAACAGTGAATTTGCATGATTGAATGATTGATGAATCGTCCTTATGGCTCCTTTTTTTTTTTTTTTGGCAAATCAGAAGGCGATTGTTGCATAAAGGCACCACCCCAAAACAAAACCAAAAAAAAAAAAAACACTCTGGTTTAATTGCGCAGGAGCTACTTTAGCAGCCAGGAGAATCAATTAAAAGCTGGCAGCGGGTTAAGTTAACACCCAGCGGAGCAAACATCGATCTGCGGCGTCCTGCTCCAACTAATCACAGCGCCGAGGCGGAAGCCTGCGAGTGGACGCCGGCCAGCGCAGGAAGCAACGACGGCGCTAATGGTTCGGAAAAAATGTTGCTGAGCGGCGGCGGGTTTTATTTCAAGGGCCTTGTTTCGGCTCGATGAACGATGAAACAAAAAATCTTGCAAGACGGCAGGCGGAGGAGCGTCTCCACTCCTCCGCCGCTCTTTTCCACTTTATATTCACCGCCAGGTGAAGCTGACGGCTGCCTCCGCTCACATTAAGCACAGTGTCATTTAGGGAATGGGATGGTTCCATACCATTTCCTTTAATCTACTTTCTGCCAATTACTTAAAGCCTGTCAATGACTTTTTTTCTTCTTTTTATTTTTTTTTTTAACTTTTCCCCTCAATGTGGTGGCGTCAGTCATCGTTTTCTTTTTTTTTTTTTTTTAAGCCTCAAGCCAATGAAATATTTCAGCGGGAGCTTAAAAATCCTAAAATGACCACAGCGGACTGGTCTATTTGCTGGTCATTGTTTGAGCCACAAAGGAAACAAAGAGAGACGAAGGTACGAGGGAGAGACCGGGAAGAAAGAAGAGAAAAGAAAGAGAAAACTCCTCCGGCTCCCCATTCAGCGCCGCGTTCTTGGCAAAACAGTAAACAATGCAGCTCGGCATACAGCTCGGAGACTTTGTGGAGCCGTCGCCATGGCAACTCCCATTTTCTAGTCATATCTTTAATGAAAAGGTAATGAGAGAAGCACAACAGTCCCGACTTCATTACCAGAGTAAGATGCAGCAATAAAAAAAAAAAAATCAGAACGACCAACATTTAAAGCCGCAGCAGGAAACTGTTGCCAGGACTCACTTGCAGCTCAGCCGACCAGCAGGCGGGCGACTTGTTTCACCAGGTGAAAGAGGCTGTTTGGCTTCTCACTTTCTGGACAGAGATGAGAAAAAAAAAAAAAAAAAATATGGAGGAAGTCAGTGTTAAACTTGAACATATTATTTTAATTTATGGATTTTAACTTGTAGGTAAAATGTCTCTTGTGTTTTATTAATTTGTAGTGTGTACGAGACATTAGCATATTTGGCAGCTTTTCACTCCTTTTCTGAACCGCGTAATGCACTTCTGCTAAACGTAGCGCACAGCTGAACTTTGACCATCAACAACAACGACAACAAAAAATATGTATGTGCTGGCGCACATTTTACTGCACAGTGATTTAATGCATATGCACATTGTTTTAATATGTGGGTCAGAAATGCTCTTCCTGTTCTCGCTGTCTGACTCGCAGCTGAAATCTTCCTCCAGGTTCTCTGACCCTCACTGACTCGGACCGTCTGATTCAGGAAAAGGTGATGTGACATTTATTTATCAGATCTCAGAAACACTCAATGGAGCTGCGAACTCACGAGCGCTTTTGCTAGTAAAGAAAAAAAACATTTCACAAACATTTCATTGATCCCATTGCTGCTTCCTACAACATAACTGTGTCTTATTGTGTTTAAAGGCATGGTGGTGTGTGAATGTGTGTGTGAATGGGAGGCCCATGTAAAGCGCTTTGGGGTACCACGAAGGTGCTAGAAAAGCTCTATATGAGTGCAGTCCATTTACCATTTTGTGTCTAAAGGCCCAATGTGTAATGTTTACCGGGGAAAACGGAATATGCATATGCGGTGGTTTTAGTGAGATCATGCCACTAAAAAGAAATAGCGTGTTATATAATAATAATATTGTGTAATAATGTTGGCTGATCAGCAGGCAGGTGGGCCTGAGCTGCAGCGGGGTGACAGGAAACGGCTCTCAACAATGTTTTTAATTCAAGCTTTGTCATCGTCGGAAGCTGAAAAACGCGGCGCACTGGGCCTTTCAGTGCAGCCACCTCACCAAATAAAGCAAAACAAAACAATAAACACTTCCAATATCATTTAATTTGGTTTATCAAAAGCCTCCTGGTTGCTATGCAGAAGATGTGTTTTACATCCTCTCTCTCTTTGCCCTCCCTCCCCACCCTCCGCTCTCTCTCCCTGGCTTCCCAATCCCAGAACATGTATTTTTGACAAAGAGGACATTACACGGGAGGAAGGGGGGAGGATGTGGGGGGAGGTGGAATGGAGGGAGGGAGGGGGGAACTTCTCATGATCAAATTCTCTGGAATAGTCTTTGCATTTTTAACAGCAGCCAGCGGAGCCGCTTTGCATTTTACAGGCGGCGGAAAAATCCTGCATTCATCTTGTTTGTTTAATTGGATATGACCTCTGGCGGGGGAGGAGGGGGAGGGGTAGGAGAGGGAGGGGAAGGGGGGGGGGGGGGCAGAAAAAATGAGACGTGGCCTCCTTTCTTTTACCCTCCCCCCCTCCTCCTCCTCCCATCAGCCCCTGTAAGGTAAATATGTGTCACATCTGACTCAGGCGGCGGCCGTCCACCTCGTCCGTCTTCTCATTATCACAGTAACCTTGCGATCGGGCGCCGTTTTACGCATTGTTTTTTTTTCCTCTCCTTCTTCTTCTCGTTTGCCTCTTAATGATACACGACGCCTGCCTCTGAAAGTAGAATTCTGATGTGGACGGACGGATCTCGCTGCCAGGTATCAAAGCGCAAGCCGGCGTCTGGCGCTCGGCAGCAGCAGCACAAAGTCCTCGGCCGTCCTCCCCCCCTCCCTCCCCTCCCCCTCTTCCCCTGCCCCCCTACAGCCCTCAGACATTTTCCATGCATAATTAGACAGAGCCCGCACGGAATGGCTGAGATGTTTTCTTATCCTTCTTTTTCTCCCCTCGACTAAAATGAGTATTTTTTTTGCCCTTCTCTGGAAAAAGAGAGAGCTTAATGGTGCGTTATTGTGTGTTTTTTTGATGAGCAGTGGGCCGTGCTTAAACCAGCCACTACGAGGTGCCCCGGCTGATCTCCTCGCAAAAAGATTAGTCAACATTTGTCGAGTGGTGTCGAGATTTATTCCCACTCCGTCGCAATTTAAGACTCTCTGCCGCGCAAACAGACTCAGAGTAGGTTTTTTTTACCTCTGAATTACGGCTCAATCACTTTGCCGATCTCCGGCGGGCTGCATTTTCAATCAGTCTCGGTATTTCATCAGGAAACCACGAGCACACAAGTCACGGGGAGGGTAGACGAAGAGGCAGGAGGTGGAAGAACGAGAAAGAACCAGGAAGGAGAAATGCTCCTGTCACTGCTGCTGCAGAGTTAGCATGGACGCTGCCGTGGGAATCAGTTTTATCGTAACTGGACGACGTTTTTCATGTTAAAAGAAGAAGATAAAACTGGAGGAGAAACACTGATTGGCTAAACTCCTCCTTTGGGCGACCGTTGGTTGGTGGTTTATATCCCGCTGCATCCCAGTCTGTCATTGTGTCCTTGGGCAAGGCACCCACACTGCCTCGTAGGAATCTGAGTGGATGGTGGGCGGTGGGGCCGTTTGGCGCAGATTGCGTGGCTACACATGTAGCTCACCACCACCAGTGTGAATGTGGTGTGAATGAATAATGGCTTCAATGTAAAATGCTTTGAGTGACTAGAAAAGCGCTATATGAACCAATCCATCATCATTATTATTATAGTACAATAGCAAGGCTGCACCTACACCGTCAAAACCAGATGATGGGTGGTACAAGACGGTGACCAGTGATTGGAGGGGGAGGGCAGCATGTGACCTCAACACCCTCCCACCTGCCGATGAGCCGACTATAGGTGACTACTAAACTGTAGCCACGCCCACAACTTTACGGCCATTTTTACTCAGAATTACAACAAATTAGACATAATGAACATGAGAGCCTATTGGCTGAATTTCTTTACTCGTGATTTATATTGACAGCTGGTCATTTATAGTCTTTTATGCAACCAGCTTTTGGCGGTCCCTACTGGTTGAACTTTAGAATGCAGGTTTTTGGTACTTCCTTGTTGAAACTGGAAACTCAAGCCTTCTTTTTGCAAATCCGAATGCACTTTTAAAGGGTGAGTTTCATGCGTTACAGGTCAGAGGCATCAAACAGTGCAGGGTGGCTGATAGTCACTTCCTGTACTGATACAAAGTCTCCAGCCGGCAAAACCGCCAGACAGGAATCTGATTGGACGGTTCACCCCATCACCTGCCAATTGTTTTCCATGTGATCTTTTGTCCACGGATGCGTGAAGTGAATCCAAACTCTGGAGGAAATCCTCTGGGACGATGCATAAAGTGAAGTCAGGACTCTGGACTCGACCGAGCCGAGAGTTGCATCTTCACCTGAGGATCACTGTGCCGCTCAGCCGTGTTTACAGAGGCGTGTCGGTGCCAGCAAGCAGCAGAGAAGAAGAACGTTGCTGTGCAGCAGAGCGGATGGCGGTCCATCCGTCCGTCAGTCTGTGTGAATACATTCTTCTCCTCCTCATTGTCCTCCCAGACAGTGGGATCATTACTGGCCGCGCACGTGCGCTGGCGGCAGCGGCGTTCCATTATTACGCGGCCGGCGGTGGGTCGAACGAGGAGGAACCGGTCCAGCGTCTGTTTATCGGTGAGAGCAGCGAGCCTGGCATGGCCCGGCACAGCACAGCCTGGCCCGGCACAGCCGAGGAGGAAGTTGGCCTCTCTCTCTCTCTCTCTCTCTCTCTCTCTCTCTCTCTCTCTCTCTCTCTCTCTCTCTCTCTCTCTCTCTCTCTCTCTCTCTCTCTCTCTCTCTCTCTCTCTCTCTCTCTCTCTCTCTCTCTCGCAGAGGGCACCGTTTTTTTCTCAAACAATCTTTTCCCAGTATCTCAGCAGGAGGCGTCTTATTTTTTTTTGCTCAGGTTTTAGTTGGCAGTGCTTCTGTTTTTTGTTTTGTTTTGTTTTTTTCAGTTCAGCCAGGAATGGTTGGCTTGCATTCTTAGAGAAATGGCTTTAATCGTTTAAGAAAGTAATTTTTTTTCAATTTTTTTAATTTACGTTTCAAATACTTAAGAACTTTGTTGCCTTCATTTGAGTGACACAACTGCTGACACTTAATGAAATAAATGAAGGAGTCTGTGTCTTAAAAAAAAAAAAAAAGGCCCAAAAAAAGCAACAGGTTTAGTTGGAGGCTGTAAACAGAGGGCTAAACAAGCAGTGGATCGTTCACGGTTGTCATTAGAAAAAGAAGTTCTGGACACGAGTGGATTGCGGGACCTTCCAGCGCATTTAAACAGCAGCTCTGACTTTTTGCCTCTTCTTTAGTTTAAAGCTTTTGTTGCAGAGAGAGAGAGGTGGGGGGAGGTTTAGCTCGTCCTTGACCTCCCGGTGAACCAAATACATCAGGAGTCTGTTGCCGAGGAGATTCAAATCATGCAGTGAGGGAGGCGGGGGAGTGGGAGGGGAGGAGGGCGTCTCCTAAAATAATAAATAAATAAATAAAAGCGAGCGAGCAGCGTGGAGCCGAAGCTGCCGTGTCACATGGTGCCACGGATTAATCTGCAAATAATGTCCAACACGTCTGGATACAACTGCTGCGAAATGGATCGAGAGCAGCAGCTCTTTATTTCCTCCATCACCTCCACCACCTCCTTCTCCTCATCCACCACCTTCTTCACCTCCTACCCGTCCTCCTCCGCCTCCCTTTCCTCCTCTTCTTCCTCCACCTCTGTTTCCTCTACCACCTCCTCCTCCTCCACCACCACCTTCTTCACCTCCTCCATCACCTCCACCAGCTCCTTCTCCTCCACCACCTCCTTTTCCTCTTGCTCCTCTACCACCTTCTTCATCTCCTCTGCCACCTCTTTCTCCTCCTCCATCACATCCTTCTTCTCCACCATCTCCTCCTCCTCCATCACCTCCTTCTTCTCCACCATCTCCTCCTTCTACACCACCTCCTCCTTCTCCTCCTCCTCCTCTTCCACTTCCTTCTCCACCACCTCCTTCTCTTTCTCCACACCTCCTTTTCCTCCTCCCCCTCCATCACCTCCTCCTCCAACATCTCCTTCTCCTCCTCCTCTTCCTTCTCCTCTTCCTCCTCGACTTCTTTCTCCTCCTCCTCTTCCTCCTCTAGAAGGTGAGAGATGCCGGTGAAGTGCGCAGTTTGTCTTCCAGGCATCATCGCAATCAGTGCGATCCGCTCTCTCTCTCTCTCTCTCTCTCTCTTCCTCTCATCAAACATCCAAGCAGCGCTGTGAGTGCGGCGCTCTTGTCTTATTACAGGCGGCAGCGGGTGCAGATGGTTAAAGGCAGGTGCACGGCGGAGGAGGGGAAAGAAGAGGAAGAAAAATAAGTAGAAAGGGGGGAGCACCTGGTCTCTGCTCTCTCACCACGATTAGCTTTGTTTCTCCAACAGAGAGCAGCGGCAGCAGCAGCGAACAAGACCTACAACTTCATTACACCCCCTGCCCCCACCACTCCACCTCCCTCCCTCCCTCCCTCCCTCCCTCCTCCTTTTTCTTTCTCTTTCGCTTTTGTCCCACACTTGACTGCTCCGAGTCGGAGGAGAATAGGGCCTGTCTGCGGAGATCTGCCTTTTATGAGGTGTGTGTGTGTGTGTGTGTGTGTGTGTGTGTGTGTGTGTGGGAGGGAGGCTAAACGCAGTGTCACCTCCCTACAAGAGGGAGAGGGCAGAAGGGGAAAAAAGGCGGGAGGCTGTAATCTGAGGCATCCTGGATCCACCAGGAGGAGCCGAAGAAAGAAAGAAAGAAAAAGAGTCGACAATGAGCTCAAACTGCTGCTGCTGCTGCTGCCGCCGCCGCTCTTTGACTCCGCCGGCCTCTTCGCAGGTAGCGCAACCCACCAAGTCACTGCCCCCCTCCCTCTCTCCCTCCTGCAGGAAGTAACTTTAGAAGGACTGACGCGTGTGTTTGTGTTGCGGCAGCGTGGTGGGCCCACTTCATCTGGCAGCCCGGCGTCGCTAAATAAT
>CM020503.1:18125000-18192500 GCA_009823395.1 Thamnaconus septentrionalis | reverse complement strand
TTTAGAGAGAACAACTCTGCAAATCTGGAAAGCATTTTCTAATCGCTGTCTGGTTCAAACCCAAAAAATACATTTTAGGTTTGAACACGACGTTCCAGAGAAACCTGAACACACGCAGAGGTCGAGTGATGAAGAGGAGAGGAGGAAGAAGAGGAGGTTGAAGAAGAGAGGGAGGAAGTGGTGGAGGAGAAAAAAGAGAAAGAGGAGAAAATGGGGAGGAAGAAAGAGGGAAGAGTCAGGATGCTCAGCGACCACCTGGCAGGAGTCGTCTTGCGACATGGAGCAGGAGGAACATTCACAAAAAAAACAACAAGGAGCCTCTGAAGCAGGGGTGGGCAAACCTTTTGACTCGTGACAAAATTTGACTCAGGGGGCGGAGCAGCAGCAGATGGACGGAGCGTTTTGGTGACCCACCTCATCGGAGAAAAAAATATATTATGGGATAGGTAGATCAATTGAAAATGGACAAAAGCGTGACAACAAAATATGTCTGAAGCCCCACGGAATTTAGCTCTTTATTGAAATGACTCTCAAAACACTGAAACAACTGATGAACTACAGATATTTTATGACTTAATTACTATAGGTATATAGTATAGTATATAGTATATAGGTATAATTTTCTTCAAATTAAATTAAAAAGCTTAACGGGCCTCATGTGGCCCCCAGGCCGTAGTTTGCCCACCCCTGCTCTAAACTTTGCTTTAAAAGGCGAGCGGAGACAGACCAAGCTGCGGCCGCCACACGTACGCGTCAGCGTGTCACCCCTTGGACTGCGGGGGGCGCCGGCCATCAGTCTGTGTGGCCCAGCGTGGGACGGCCGCCTCCCTCCCCCCTCTGACCCACAGCTGCCACTCACTCTCACAGCCGCAGAAAGGCCCTGCGCTTTTTGTGTGCCCCCCCCCCCCAGGGCCAAAGGTCAAGGTTCAGCCCGCAGCAGCGGGTGAGAGAAATTCCTCCGCCACATACGGAGGCAAATTAGCATGTTTATTAAGCAGATTGCCGGCGGTGCAACAGATGCATCCTCCACCCTCCACATTTGTTTACCAGGTAGTGAGTCAAAACCTGGGCGCTGCATAATGCATGAGGCCTCGCAACCCCTAATTACACTTGTATGATTTGGATTCTCTCGCCTAAATGAGTCAGTGCCAAACACGAGGCACTCTCGAGAGAGAGGACGTGTAATTACTGGAGCTACTGTTTCTGTTGCTGACTCCTGCTTACATGTGTAGCAACTGGCCAGGGATGAAAAGAGGAAAAGCATCTTGTTCCGGCTGCTCGCTGCTGTCTCACTGGAGCTTCTTCTCCTTCTTCTTCTTCTCCTCCTTCTCCTTCTTCTTCTTCTCATTCTTCTTCTTCTCATTCTTCATCACAGCATGATGATGGCGTGAAAGTGGAGGCTGGTGAAATCCTAAATCCTATTTACCCTCTTTGCAACAATAAAGATCCTCAGTGAGACATTGGCTCCCTTCAATTGATGACAAGTGCTTTTGAAATGTTGATTTGAATGTGAAACTGAAATTGCGACTGAGAGATTCAGTTGTAAAGGTTTTCTATGGGGTTTTATTTTCTCTCACACACTGCTTTTTTTTTTTGTTACATATACATATAAATATATATATATAAAAAAATTGCAAACTTCTTTTTGCGAGGTCAATGGGGGGCGGGGCCCAGCGGGGAGGCACGAGCGTAGGTGTGTAACAAGCAGGATTCTGGCGAGAGCATCGCTGACATATGCATGTGCGCTTGTGCAAACGCGAGGGTATCTTTGTTATAACTCCATACAACCGCCCCTCCCCCAACACACACACACACACACACACACACACACACACACACACACACACACACACACAGCAGCAGCAGCAGCAGCAGCAAATGACACGGTTCTCCCCCGAGCGTGCGCGCTGACTGAGGTGAGATTGATTTTTGAAGCGCGGTAAACAAGCCGCCGCCTTGTTAACGAAGTCACTCAGAGTTAATGCGCAAGACAACTTTCAAGCAAATCCGCTTTTCAGGAAAAGTCTGCATTCCGCGCATGTTACGCACCACAGAATAAGTGCTGATCCGCGCGCTGCCTCGGCGCCAGCGGCTCCAGGCCTTCGCGGGCTTTTTTCTCTTTCTTCTTCTCTTTTTTTCTTGGCAGCATCTACACATTCTCTCTCAAAGGTGGCGAGACATGCTGTCTGTATATGTGTCTGAGTCTGTGTTTCATCACCGCTGCTCCCAAAACTCCTGAGTGCGAACAAGCTGGGGGGACCGAGCTCGTGTTGCAGAGAAGACGAGCGTGTCCGACCCTCGCTGCGGCCTTTGAGGCGCTTCCACGTGCCGAGGTCGCCCTCTACTGGTCGCTGCGGGGTTTTTTTTTTGTTTTGTTTTTGTTTTTTTTGCAAGCTTCACCTGCTCCGGGGCTCAATCACATCCACGCGCCCACGTTGACATTTTAAAGCCGCAGTTAGAGCAGGATAAAGATGGTCCTCCACGGCCTGACAGACAGCTGGAGGACCAGGCACTTCTCTGCACCTGCCGACGGGTTTCCGAGTGACAACGCGTGAAGGAACCGCAGCAGGTTTGAAGATTCCATCCAGTTCTACGAAAAATGGTTTGCCCCCTTTAATATTTTTGCCCCCCTTTAATTTGAAGTTGTGCCGGGAGGCCATACGGAGTTCATGGCGGGTTCTAAAGGAGCGACAGAGCGCACGATCTACTTCAAATGTAGAGTTCCCAGCAAGAGTTGGGAACTCCGCTCGACAAACACACACACACAGGTGCGACTCATGAGAGCTTCTCTTTCAACTGTCACTCCGCCTGTCGCTTTCAACTCCAACAACAATGAGCACCGCGCAACAGAGATCAAACGGCGCACGCACACACACACACACACACATACAAAAATACAACATAAACATACCCATAAACTTCAATTGAGTTTTCCTTCTAATATGTATGTTTCAACATTTTTTTTTCAAATATTCTCTTTGCAATTCAACCTAAATCTACTGGACTTTTGTTAAATCAGTATGGGCATGAATTTAATCACTCCTCTGACGTCACAGCCACTGGCTTTGTTCCCTCCGAAGTGCATCTTGATGCAACAAGAAGTTGTCGGCGGTGCTGTGAAATGACACGTTTTACACAGCAGAGAGTCTCATGAGACTCGACGACGGAACAGAAGAGCTGGAAAAACAACACTCAAAAGCGAGAAGAAGGTGACGAGGACGGCATGACTGAGTCGGAATCAAAGGCCACGAGTGTGTTTGATCCGGGTTTGATTTACAAACAGGCGGTGGGGGGGGGGGGTCGGAGAGGGCAGCCAGGTGCCAGGCAGCAAAGCTTGCTGGAGCTTTCACGCTCCTACTGAAATACAAATAAAGACCCAGTCACTTCTAAACTCTCAACAGGATCTTGGTGAACCCGTCAGTGGCTCAGTGGCACGGGAAGACGGTAATTAATTGAAACTGTTGTGGGTCGTCCTCATCATGAGCGTCTCGTGGCGCTGATAATAAAGATCCTTGACACGTTATCAGCGTAAATATTTTACTCCTCTGAACACAAAGTGCTGCTATCACAGAACCGCCTCAGAGATCTGAACACAGACACATGTTGCATTTCAATCCATCCTTTAAGGTTTTTACACACACACACACACACACACACACACACACACACACACACTTCCTTCCTTCCTTTCCTTCCTCTCAGAGACTGAAGTGCGCCGCTGCTCGACGTTGCTCCTCAGCAGTTTTGGGAGATGTTTGCTAAACGGAATGTGGTGCTGCCGCGGGGTGGGGGTGGGGTGATGGGGGTGACGAGCCCGGGTTTGGGGGGGGTCCTCATCCCCTCATCTCCCTTCCTGCCTCCCATGTGGGTTCCTGAGCCATGACACAGATTTCCTTCTCGCTCTCTTTTTGTCTCTGCGGCGGCTCGAAGCTCCGCCGCCGTGACTGATCCCGTTTTATCCCGCCACATCCAAAGGAGCCCGCGGTGGCGCCGCCATCAGTCCATTGGGCGGATGACAGCATCAGTTTGCATTGAGGATTGCCTCCGTGTCGGGGAACTCCGGGGCGGGGAAGATAAACCGCACTTCATTATGGGATGAATAAACAGATCATAAGGCTCCGCTGCCTTTGGTGTGCCATTCAATATTAGCCTATCAATGATCGCCACCGAGGTGCCAACCGCACAGCAGCCGGCTGCAGTCAAACACACAAGCCTTCACTCCCATTTTCAGATTAAATACATCCATCCAATGGTTTTACATTGTTTGGTTTGAGCCGTCCAGGCCTCCCCTCCTCCCTCACCTTGTGATTCGCCAGCTAGCTAGCTAGCTAGCTAGCGGGGAAGATGGCTATTAGCTCTCAAGCAGCGATTTAAAAAAATATCAGTTCGACTTGAGTCGTTTGAACGCAGTGATTTGGAAAAAGGCCCAGCCCACCTTGAAATTCATAAGTTCCCATTTCTGGTACTTGGTGTGTTAGTTGGCACATCAATAACCCAAAAAGATATGTTCAAGCTATTGTCTGTCTGAACAAAAGAAAAGCAAGAGTATGTCTACCAACGAATGAACATTTTCAATCTAATTCAAAGGCTTTTTGCATGAACAGTGCAGCTGCGTTTCTGACAGCAACACACAAGGAAGTCACAACTTATTCTGAATCTCCAAACTCCGACGAAGTCCAAGAGAGATTATTGTCATATTAATGAATGAACCATTCAATATAAATTAATATGAGGCTGAAAATTGGCATGAGATGCTTAAGTGAGAATTCAGACACGACACTGGAGGCGATCAGATCACAGAGACGATGTGAGAATCACGAGACGTCAGCTTGAGGATGGAAATCTGAAAGTTCAGGCTTTTTTATTTATTTGTCGCTGCCGTGTTTGCCGTAGCCGGCGACAGAATCTCATTCCGCAAAACGTTTGAGCGAACTCGCCTCCCGGTGACATTATTCCCCCGAGGCTCTGCTCGCTGTGACATTCTTGTTCCTTTGCTTGTAATTGATTTCTGCTTCAATTTATTAATATGGCCTATGCGGAGCTACCCGGAGCGCAGCGCCATCTATCTGAAGGCCCCCCAAGGAGCTTAATCTTCTCGGATGAGCTAAATTAATAAGAGTGTTGGAGCAACGTATTGATTACAGAATCGATGGCTGCTTCTTTTGCGCGGTGCTCGAAATGATGACTTTGAAATGGAACAGCAATAACTAATGATAAGGGGAGGGGTTCTTTTTTTTTCAATCACTTTGCTTCAATCTAAATTTCACTGACTGATGGCGTGTAAATTGAAATGCATCTTGGAAAGCCGAGGCGATTCTCCGATGGCTGGGTGGGTTTTCAGGCTTGTGATGGAAGTCTCGCGAGTGTTTGTTGCCGTGTTCGGATGGATGGAGGGAAATTATTATTAATATAGTGGTTTTTATGTCAACATGAACCTGTTATGCATCTGAAATTCTGGCAAGCAGGTATGCTTTTAAAGCCAATGCCAGCTTGGGACTAAGAACAGAAATGTTCCTGCAAGAGTGTCTGTGTTTACACCTGCTGAAATGATTTATGTGATTTTTGGTCAAATTCCATGTTTAAATTTCATCCATACCTGCAAATACATCACATTGACTGAAAAGGCAGCATTTATTAGAGAGTCTGTTAAGTTTTGGCGTCTTTTTCCAGAAAAAAAGAAATGCATTTTGAAAGTCTGTGTAGCGGAGGACGCCTCTCTAAACACCGTGAGCCACCGAGTAACAACATTTCAATGCTCTGTATACGCTACATATACTGTAGGATTGACAATAAAGCTACCTTGAACCTTGAGCGTTGAACCTTCTTATCCTTCCTTTCCTTGTCTCGCTTCTCACGCCATGTCTGCTTCAGCTCCTTCGGTCTTCTTTGTCTGAACTTCCTTCACTTTTTCAGCTCAGGTGTCTCTGATTTCTAAACTTCCCTCTTCCTCCTCCTCCTCCTCCCTTTCCTTGTGAGTGATGTCACTTCCTATTTAACCCGCTTCCTGTGTCGTGCCTGGCTACACCAGAATAACCATGTGTAATTTTTAACACATTTCACTTTAGATGTGATCAAGTTCACTTTAAAGACTAATAGGTGCAAGTGTGAAATCCATTAAAGTGGCATCAAAGTGGGAAAACAGCTGATGTTATTGGTGCAACATTTTTAATAAAAAATGGACCAACAAAAATGTCTTGTTTAATAATATCATTAAAGAGTACATATTAGAAATAACACAACAAGGGTATCAGTGCGTGCGAACGACACACGCCTACGTCAAGTGTGAGTGGGGGAGTCTCTGCCTCAGCGGGAGAGCCGAAGTGCGGTGGGATGGACGTCACAGATGTCGAACCACTGCTGCTCCACCTCCCGGTGCGGCAGGACGCCATTCCGGGGCAGGAAGGGGCGGCGCCGGCGCTCTCGGTTGCCCAGGACTCGCCAGAAGCGCGTGCCCTTGAGCAGGAAGACGGAGCCGTGGCTGTAGGAGAAGTAGGCGGCGTCGATGTGGCCGCCCGGATGGTCTCCGCCCACCACGGCGGGGAAGACGTCCCGGATTTGTTTGGGGAAGCCTCGGTCCAGCCGGCCGGCGTCCACGTTGAAGGCGTACACCTGCGGGAGCAGACGGTCGGTCACTGTTTGACGAGCTGCTTCCTGTTCCTGTTATTAATAACCATTGAGTTGTAGCTCCGCCTCTTTTCCCCTCAAAGGACACTGGTTTAAATCAGAAATCGGACAGATGGTCATTCAAATTGGATCTGTGGGGCACCAAACTACAACATCTAGTGGTGACATTTTATTTCATATAAGACCCTTTAAAAAGTTGTTCATTGTTTTTTTGTATATTTGCTTTCGAGCAAAAGAACAAAAACCCACATTTAACCCTTGTGAGCTGCAGCTTCTCACTGTTTGGAAGCCTCAACACTCTTTGTCTTGTCACATGTGTAAACACACTGCAGTTCTTGGAGCTGGTTCAATCTCATCCACGGCCTCTTTGAAATATCAAGCGGCAGAGAAAAGACTAGGAGAATGAGTGTATTCTTACGAGGTTGCGTCTGAAGAAGTATATGTGGGAGTCCCTTCTGTCGTAAAAGGCCGTGTCGATCGGACCGACCACCCCTGGGAAACCTTCAGAGATCAGCCTCGGATAGGGCCGACCTTCCCGATCCGTCCTGAAAACCTGGTCGCTCTCGCTGTCGTACCTCCAGAACTGAGTGCCTGCACAGAAAAAAAACAAAAGAGCAACATTCACCTTCAAAACATCTTCAGACAAATAAACCCTGTAACTGTAAACTGTTGTACAAACTATGACCAGCTGTATCTTTTTCTGAGGCCTTGCCTTTAAAGAAGTAAACGTCGTCTCTCTTCCTGGACCACACGTGCACAAACGCGTCCACGCCGTCGGCGGGGATTCCACGCCAGCCGATCTGCAGCGCCACAGGGTCTCCGTAGCGAGTGCGGTTGTTCCTGTTCTCGTACAGCCAGTACCAGCCGTCCCTTATGAAGTAGGTATTGAAGCGGATGACCACCTCACCGTAGGGTGTCTTCTCCTTCCGGACCCAGTCAAAAACGGTGCTGAATCGCCCTTTACAGCCTCCTTGTGGTGGTCAGAGAAAACACAACTTTACAAGAAGAACAAAAAGTCAAATTAACGGCAGATCTTATACCATCACACACTACTAGATAGATAATAACATTTATTTATATAGATCTACACATACATACATACTGTACATATATATATATATATATATATATATATATATATATATATATATCTCCATGGGCACTAGATGGTGCTGTTACCATAGAGTTGCTGTATGGCCTTCCTGTCCATCCAGTCCATCTCAAAGGTCGACTCCTGGGGCAGGTAGCTGGGCTGCATGATGGAACCGGCTCTGTAGACGTGAGGCAGCCCCAGAACGTGGCCAATCTCATGAACCGCCACCTTACAGGATGAGGCGAGGTGACAAGGGGGTCAGTCTGTGGGATTGAAGGAAACTTCCTATATCTCAAGGGTCCACATTTCACGCTGTGGTTTTGTTACTTTGAGGAGGCTGATGCCGCTGCCAGCGTTGGGACCGGTGAAGTGCTCGTCATCATCAAAGTGTATATCACCCAGGAACCAGGCGTGAGCAAATTCTTGACCAGAGCCATCGAACTTCTGATTGCAACCCAGATGTCTCCCTGTGAAGGATTAATTAGCACAGAATTTTAAAACAATTGTTTGGTTCTGCAGAAGAAGAACTTTGATGTATGCAGGAAAAACAAAGATCACATTATGGTGCAATGATAGTCAAATGTGATGCATTTGAAATATTGTGCAGATGAGCTTCAACTCTTTTCTGTAGTGAAATAAAGCTTTTGAGCAATGACTACGTGGAATCGTCAGCTGCTAGCTCCAAGATGGAGCACAAATTATGGATGTGATTTCAATCACAATTTGTCATTGGGAGATTGGACATCCTGCAACAAAAATACTCCCTGGTGCCATGTGTTAAAGTTACAAGGTCTCGGGTACGAAAGGGGAGCAGGTGTGTTAATTTTTGTGCTATGGCTCTATAAAAAAAAAAGAAAAAAGCTGGGGTCACAGGTCGACCCACCTGTCCCGAAGCCCAGCCTGATGTCCACATCCTCCAGCGGCGACTGCGTGTCCTCCAGAAAGTCCAGCGGCGACACCTCGCTCCACATCCTGAAGGCCAGTCTGAAAATGTACCTCTGGTCCTGGATGGACAGCTGGCTGCTGTAGCCCTCACCAATGAGCCTCCACCTCAGCAGACTCTTGGAGAAGGCCATGTGTCCGGACTGGCTCAGGTCTCTCCTGCGCCTCCTGCGGTTCAGCTGGCGTTTCCTGCGTCCCGCAGCTCCGTTTGGACCAACCCGGATGCTGCTGTTAGTCGACCCAGGATCCAAGCCGCTGTTGTATGAGCCGTTTGCTGACGTGTGGTTGAAGACGCCGTCGTCATCCAGGGGGAAATCCTCAGTTTGGTTTCTGCTGGTGTGGTTGGTGAAGTTGGCCAGGACACTTTCTGTGTCATTGAAGCAAACGAGTCCCCTTCCAAGGACTCTGTGGCAGCAGAAGAAGAGTTGTTCGCTGAGCTGTTGCCATCAGTCTCGTTAAAAGTGCTCCACAGACTCTTCTGATCTTCAGCGGGATCACTGCTCTCCTCCCCGGCTGCTGCAGTGGCAGTGTTCAGCTCCATCTTGCTGTCAGGGACGCCACACCGGGGTTTGTTCATAGCCTCCTTGGTGGCGTCATCCAGCAGGCCGGTGACAGGCAGGCCAGACACACGCTGGAACTCCTCCAGCGCCAAGATAAACGCCGGGCTCAAGGCCGGAACACCATCCCTGGACAGTAACGGTGACGAGAGCCCCTCCTGGATCATGTCTTCAAAGTCCTCCAGGAAGTCCTCAGTGGAAGACTCATCCGAGTCTTCAGTCTGGGTCTCCTCCCAGTTCACCGGCTGAATGAATCCATACCTGGAGAGGAAAACCTGGGACAGAGTGGGAGTTACACAGGATGGTTCCTCTCAAGCATCACTAAGCTTGCAACATGCAGAGCAGGCAAGATCTTTTTATTCATTCATTCAATATTTTTACCTGTGCTGCAGACTCGTCGCTGATGACCTCAGCTCGGTGAAGGTTCTGCACGTCAGAATGATCCCGATGATGGAAGAGTTTCTCCGCATCAGCTGAGCCAACGCTGGTCCAACAAAGCAAAACTATCAGCTGGATAAAAGTCAGCATCGTGGTGGTGACTGTGTGCAAATCAGATGAGGCGAAGGGAGAGACGCTGCGGTGCTTTGTAGGCCGAGCGCGGGTTAGTCCACGCCCACCCACTGGGGGGTGCAAGGCCCTCTCTCTGCAAGTGTCACACTTTCTGCTCCCTGGTGTGAAAAGCAAACCTGCCTTTACTGTCTCTGAGCCTGACTGAAGCGTATGGACGGGTCAGAGATGCTTCACCGGGTTTCTATGGGCTACTGTTGACCTGTGGACAGAGGCCAAAGTTCTCACCTGCATGTGGACAGGCTGCAACACACCTGCTCTGAGCATGACACACACACACAAACACACACGCAGACACAAAATAAATAACCAACTCCAACATATCCTCACATTTACCTGAGTTTATTTCCAAGAAAACATACCACATTCTTTCTCATGAGCCGGCATCACGTAAATAGAATCATCACAACATTCACATTTCACAAAAGAGCTGCGTGCAACTTTCCTTATGTACAAATAAAACTGCCAAGGAGAGCAGAAAGGTAAAATTGGCAAATATTGGCTTATATAAATAAGAGAGGGGGAACAGGACGAAGACCAGGGGGCCGGCCGCTGGTCACTGCAGGCCCTTGGCTATCGCTGCCGCCAGGTGCTCAGCCGTCGGCTGCTCTGCAGTGCAGCTGACGCACAAACCTTCCGCCGCCATGGCGTCTCGCGTTGTTGGACCGATGGCTGCAAACTGGAGGAACAGAAGTCAAACAGTCAACAAGAGCACAAGACTGACCAATGGCTGCACATTTGTCCTTTTTGTTTGTTTGTTTGTATGTTTTTGGTGTATTAGTCTGTAAGTGTGAGAGAGACGCACCTTTATCTGCAGCAGCCGCTCACCCGCCAACCTGCGAACAACTTGCAGGCAAAACTTGACTCCTGATGGACTGAAGAAGGCCACACTGGCTGGAGGCCCCTGTGTACAATCAAGTCTTTTTTTGAGATACGGTCACTAAATTCAGAGAGAATACTACTGACAATAATTACCTGCTCAGCAAAATAATTCTCCAGATTTTTCTCTAGATCTGGATGTTCCGCGGTTTGATAGACAGTCAGAGTCTCCAGGGGAACTCCTGGAAACAAAGACAATGATTCCCCGCAGTGATAAAGGTATTGCAATTATTATTTTTTTAATTAGCCAAAAACCCTGTGGGTTTTTTTTTAATCACTATGGGATTTAATTGTGTGGCACAACAGGGTGAGATGCTCACCATTGTCCCTTAGAGCTGTAGGCAAAACCTCTCGTTTGATGGAGCCACAGGGGAAAAAGAGTGGTGGGATATTTGTGTCCTCCCCTATGATGAGAATTGGAAAAAGGTCATGAATCTTTATTTTCCAGTTTGATTTAATTGCTATTTACACTCCAGCTAATTTCATACGTTCAATGATGAGACGTGAGAGAACGTCCGCCGTCCCTGTGTCTTCACCCACCGGGTCCAGTCCTAAACCTTGCACTGGAGAAAAACAAATTCACACACAAAAAAGATATTTGTACACAGGATATTATTATTACAGGCACAGATAAATGGTATCAACATCAGTTAAACTTGCAAGTCTTTTATGATTGTCAAAGGAAGGAAACAACATCACAAGGTGATGCACTTACTCGCTGTCTAAAGACCACTTTTATTTTTTATTTTTTACTGTTTCACAGCAAACCGTCACTTGCATACAACCCCTGTCCAAAGGACTTTACACGCTTCTGTCGCCGCAACACCTGGTGCCTGACACACTCTGCTGGAATTAGCGCTGATGTAGTAGGGGCTAATGGAAAGGACCACAGGCGCAGACTGAAAAAAGACCGTATCGTAGGGGAGGATGAAGGTGAAAGTGTCGCACCTAAAGCTGCAGTCGCCTTTCCGACCACGTACACGGACTTGGCGTTCCACTTGTCTTTGACAGAACTGTTCCACTCTGAGAACAATCAAGAGTCATATTTGATTATTTAGGGTCTCTGAGACAAGAGAATAAACAGGCATTTAATAGTTTTCGGTGTTATTATGTGCCAGGTGCAGCAATGCAAATGTCTGCCCGTGCATTTCTGTCCCACACACCTTCTCTCCTCTCTACCGAATCTAAGCACATCCTCACAGCCTCCACAGCTCTTGGACTGGTAAATATCAGACCTCCGTGTTTATCTGGTTGGAAGAGCTGATGAAGAAATTGACATTTTATTTTATTACGTTTTTCATTATATCAGAAACAAAACAATTTCAATGCACTCAAGACTCTGTTTTCATTCACCTTATCGGCTAACATGTTCAAGGAGACAAACTTGAAAGACAGCACAGGAATTAGGGTGGCTTGATGTCCGTGTGACGCCAGTTCCTGCGGAATCCAACCGAGAGAATTGAAGTGAAAGCAAGATGGACAGTATTTTTGTTTTGAATCACTACTGGCAACAAAGCAAATACCCTTACCTTAATGTAAGGATCAGGTCTGGAGTCTCCATCTCTTGGCTCTTTGAGGAGCAGTACGTGCATCTTACCACAGACCTGGACCAATAAAAATACTAAAGAATTAAAGCCTAAAAAGGAGCAAAATGACTGACGCTCCTGTTTGACAGTTGCTGTCAAATACTGGGTGTGAAAGCAAAGCTAAGCTCCACCCATTAGCAGTCATATGGGTCCCACTGATAACACGGCGGTTATGATTACTGCACCGTATAAGAGGAGTGGGCACAGGAGGTTAAATCAGCATGTTCACTGGACGGATGCGCATGTGCTCTATGCACGAAGCGGAAACGTTCCTCTGTGTTTTTATTTGGGTTAGCAACATGCTACCAAATGCCACCACAGACAGCTCTTCAACGGCAGACATATTCTCATTTCCGGCGTAAATTTTCGACCGATTATTGTACACTGTTCCTGTTAAACATCAACGTAACCGATATTTGAGATTCGAGAGTCAAAACATACTTCTCAACTGTAGTGCCTGACAACTTTCGGGTTGCTCCTTTTGTGACGACATGACATTTGAGACTGTTAAAGGAGGAGGTTAACTGTGAATTGAGTTTATCGATAAAACGCAAGCAGTTTACGAAGAAAGCACTTATTCTCCAAATAACAGATACGTAAATGATTAGTTTGTTAAAGTAAATAAAGTCTAGTAGTCGTTTTATTATTCGAGATATGATTATACCATTTTAAGCCCCCCTTCAAGTTTCTGAAATAGTCTATTCCGGCCGGCAACATTTTGGCTCCAACAGCTGCTCTGTAACGAGAGTCGAATCGTGTACGTTTGAGCCAAAATGGCGACCTCCCTCCTTACGTCGCCGTGGCTCTTTAAGCGCCGCCCCGCCCCGCCCACTCCGCTCACACGTGTGTTGACGATTCGCAGCATGGCTTCCTCGGCTAAACGGCGAGCAGTGGGTCTGGGTGAAAATCCCAAAGAAAGTGAGGATAGCTCCGACGAGAATCCGGAAGAGGGGGATGATTCCGGGGAGGAGGACAGCGAGGATTCGGAGGAGGAAATTAACGAGGTGAAGGACCGAAGTTCGTGTGTGTTGATGCCGTGCTCGGCCTCGATAGCCCTGCTAGCTAGCTCGCTGGCTAGCAAGCTAACCCAGCTGTCAGCTACCAGGTAGACAGAAGTGTTCAATAGGTGTCAAGCGATGAGACGAAACATTAACTTTTTACGTCAAGACCTTGCTGGTGTACGCGGCTTGTGTATGCCGAGTGTCTTGAATGAGAATAACCACCAGCCAGAAAAACTTCATTCATTAAAAAGTCAAACGATTTGGTCTCTAACCGCGCCGTGCTTTGCTTCACACTCAGGAAGTGGTCGTGGACTTCGAGGCTCACACCATTTCTAACAACGACTTCAACGGCATCAAGAAACTCCTGCAACAGGTTCGGCACCGAAAGCCATTGTTGATCACTCACACGCGCGCGCCGCATCTGACGTCACGTACGTCCCCTTTTGTACACAGGTATTTTTAAAGGCCCACGTCAACACGTCAGAGATGGCGGAAATCATCATCCAGCAGAATCACGTCGGCAGCGTCATCAAGGTGAGCTCCTCGTCGGTGCGTTGAGCTGTGCTGTTGGGAGCGCGTTTCCTACCCACGCGTCTCTTTGATGTCCTTTCAGCAAGCTGAGGTGCCGGAAGACAGTGATGACGACGACCCCGACGAGGTGTTTGGCTTCATCACAATGCTCAACCTCACGGAGAGGAAGGTAACTTAGTCCACAATAAAAAACAACTTGCAACGAGAGAATAGATTGCTGGAAATCTAGAAACTGCACGGCAGCCTGGGCCTGGCAATGCTCGTGAACGTAACACAAGAAAAATATCAGCCTGACAACAACAACAACAACAACTGGTATCAGAAAAGTCTCAACGCAACAGAAAATGGGAAGTGTTGGGAAAGTCGCACAAAAGTGACACATGCCTGGTTGGCCTTTTAGTTTATTCCATGGTTTTGCAAACAAAACACTGGCGTTGAAGCCTTTTTCCTCCCACACCACAGCTGCTTTGACCTGGACCAGTAGTTTGCAGGTTGTGCGTGCAGCATCTTAAGCAACGATCACAAATGCTGTCAAGTCGTTGTTTTTTTTCTCAATTGTTGCACGTACTTTCATGTATGTACTCGTCCGTTCAAGCGACTGACACCAGTGTCCCGTCACTGAACTGGAGCCTGACTTGTTGCCAGGATGTGCAGTGCGTGGAGGAGGTGAAGGAGCTCCTCTTGGATCGCTGCGAGAAGAGCGCGCCGCCCAGCGTGACGGAGCAGCTGGAGAAGATCCTGGGCGACACCAGCAAGCCCGTGGGGCTGCTGCTGAGCGAGCGCTTCGTCAACGTGCCGCCGCAGATCGCCCTGCCGCTGCACAAGCACCTCCAGTGAGTAACTGCTCCTTCTTTTAGGTTTGCTGTGCTGAAAACTGAGCCATCACTCGATGGCGTCTTTGGAGAGAAGTTCTCTCCTCCAACTGTGTGAGCAGTTGGAGGAGACAGTCTTTTCTGTCTTTAAACATAGATAGGTGCATGATGAAATTGCAGCAGCCCCTAAGCAGTGCATAAATAAAATGGATGCAAAAAGTTTAAAAAAAAAAAAAAAGAACAAGAAGAAATGCAAGTTAAAATGACAAAGATCACAAAGAGGCCTCGCAACAAACACGAAAAGAAAAGAAAACAAGTGCAGCATAAATTTAAGCTCAGTATGAGCCGTGTGCACTGCAAAGAGGAATCGAAGACACCAGGCCTGTCAGCATGAATTGCAGTGAGATTAAATACAAGGTATAACGCACAAATGTATTTAAACGCGGGCCTTTTATCCCTTTCATTCACCAGTATTTAGTTCTTGGTCCAAGTCCGGTAAGAATTGCTTTTAAAAAATATGGATTAAAAAATTCAAGAATGGCGGAATTTTAAACATGCAAATCAAATTGTGATTTTTGGTTAACTTTGGAAAGTCCGATATTAATCTCCATTTCAGAAAAATAATCGTTTGACAGCCCTAATAAAAAACACTTTTTTTTTTTTTTTTTTTTAACTGCGTCCTCCAGGGATGAGATGGCCGAAGCTCAGAGGACGAACAAGCCCAGCGGCAGGTGTCACTACTGTCTGATGATCAGCAAGACGTGCAAAGAGGCCAGCAAGAGTATTCCAGCCAGAGGAGGAGCGCCCAAAGAGGAATACCTGTTCATCAACGCAGAGGAGGAGTTCTTCTATGAGGTGAGACCAAGTTCAGAGCAACAACACCACACCACTGTTGCTTATTTCTCCTACTTGCCTTGAATATTGCCTTCCTGCAATATTTGAATGTCGCCGCGCTCTCCTCCTCCTCCTCCTCCTCACAGCAAGCCGTCATCAAGTTCCACTACTCGGTCCAGGAGGAGGCGGACTCCTGTCTGAGCGGCAGGTGGTCGTACGACGACGCCCCCATGAAGCCATACAGGACAGTGATGCTGATACCAGCGGACAGGATGCCTGTCGTCATGGACAAACTCAAGGAGAACCTGACTGTGTGAACTTCCAGATAAACACAAGACTCCTGTATATACACACACACACACACACTGAGGCTCTGCAGGAGCATGGATGTCACTTGCTACTAGACAGCAGAAGGCTCATTATTGTTCAGAACCAGTGTTGGACACCTGAAATTTATTACACTTTATTATTTTTAATATTACAGTTGGAGTTTAGACAAATTTCCAAATTGATTACACGGTCAACGCTGCCGAGCTGTCCGTCGATGGGTTCTATCACACGAACATGAACAGAAATGCAGTGTAACCCTCAGTGTAAATGCTTCGTCATAAATGATCACGATGGCAAATCTGTGGTGATCATGGAGACGAGTCAGCAGGAAAGTCATCAGTTCAACAATTTCATCTGATTTCTCCGAGAAATTGTTAAATTGCTAAAAAATAAAATTAAAATCGATTTTTCCTTGTACCTTGATTTTTTACATACAGAACAGTGTAGCAATATAAAGGATTTTCCAATTATGCATTTCTGGACATCTCTCCTCTCGCCTGATTTATAATAAACATTCAAGTTTCCACCCTCCCGTGTTTTGAACAACTTCCTGTCTTCATTTGGAGGCATCTCAGTGCCTTTGTGTCGTTTCAGCCTGCAAACCTTTACGTGCACAGTAACCAGAGATGAGAAGGACATGACAGCATTCATAGCGTTGAAGGACTGATGAATGTTCTCGTCGCAGCTGGCACGAGAACTGCAAGGTGTCACATGACTGCCTGCAATCAGGAGGTCGCAGATTTTTACGTTTCCTGCATCACAAAGCAATTTTGTTGTTGACCTGCAGCTTTTTAACGTGTAAAAAATGTCAAGGCTGGAGGTGAGAAGAGCTCGTGCTTGGGTTGCAGGACAAGACTGGTGAAAAGATGCTGCTCAATTGTTCAGTTTCAGCCAGTGGTACAAAAACTTTTCCAACCTGCCAAAGAGTCTGCAGCCGCTGCTCACTGAACCACACACCTGTCGTAGGTCTGCGGCGCCACCACTGCGCAGCCGCTGCTCACTGAACCACACACCTGTCGTAGGTCTGCGGCGCCACCACTGCGCAGCCGCTGCTCACTGAACCACACACCTGTCGTAGGTCTGCGGCGCCACCACTGCGCAGCCGCTCTCGCCGCCTTTTTGCTTTGTTTTTTTCTCTTTACATTTTTTGGATCGATTGGGGTCCAACATGCCCTGCAGTATCTCTTTGCTCTCGCTAGGGGGCAGGTTGTAGAAGAAGTAGAGCGGTGCCATCTGGATAAACCTGAAATACACAAAAGATGAAAAAAGTGCGTGTGTGTGTGGTGGGGGTGGTAGTTACTCACTGGATGCGTTAGAAATCCTCACACAAGCTTATTTACAATATAATAACCCACTGAAAACACAACTGGACCAAATGATCCAGTTTTAGGTTCAAAACAAATATGTTAATTCCTGACTTGACTTACACTTGAGGGGAAATTTCCGACACGGTCCTCATGCAGTTGTTCTCTGAGAAGGTGTAGTCGTGGAAGACCACCCACTCGGGCAGCCCCAGCTTGTGCGACGGGGCTCCGTAGCCGGACTCGGGGTGCAGGTGGGCCACGTGTTTGTGCGCCAGGATCAGGTAGTTTCCGGCTCCGTCCACGTCCCGGGCGATCTGCCGGCCGAGAGGAGACGCTGCCATGTAGTTCAGTTGTGCCTCCGTCTGGATTCCGCGGTCGCCTCCGCCTACCTGCATGAAGAAGCCGGCCAGCAGAGCTCTCTTCAGGTTGAGGCTGTTGGTCCTGGTGCCGAAGGAGGGCTCGGAGATGGGGAGCTCGATCCTGTTCAGAGTGTCGGTCAACTCCGAGCGGACGGCTTCGGCCGTCTTCAGCGCGGAAAACGACAGGAAGTTATCCTGGCACCACTTTTCTGCGCTCGCGGCGTCTGAAGTTCAAAAGATGGAACGAGACTGTTGGTCAGAGAAAGACGTCCAGAGGTGTCGGACACTGGAACCACATTTTCTGGAAATTTAGTTTGAATTCTTCACTAAACTGCATGGATCAAATGAATTGCAGCAAAGATTTAAATTCCAGGGTTGTGTAATTATTATCTTTCACATGATATTAATGCAAATACATTTTTTTTTTTTACTTTACACTTAATTTCACTTTATTTAAACAGACCAAAATACAGTAAAATCTCATAAGACTTGAGCAAACCTCATCAGATCAGAGGAAAAAATCATTTAGCCCCGTGTTTACAGCCTCCTTTCCTTCCTTCTACATGGTTGGAGGCGGACAAATACAAGGTGGTCTCAAGGTGCAGAAATAGCAAGAGCACAGATCTGTCAGTGCCCTCTGTGACATCGCAGCGGGCCAGTGAACTTTCTGTCCTTCCTTGCACCTCTTTGTGAAAGGATGGACTTCTCTTATTTGCTCTTATTTCAGGAAAGTTCACAGACAGGACAGAGATTATTGCGAGAAAGTACTCAACAGAGTCGATTTTATTATGGACATTAAAATTCTAATTTAGTTTCGGTGCAGTTTTAGTGCAATTAATTCAGCTTTAATGCAATTAATTTAAAATATTTTATTCTGATAAGAGGCCATTTATGGTACAGTTGCTGAACTCGGGGTTCCCTTCCATCGTCTGAAGAAACAGGCACCCACCGAGGAGCAGGAGGGTATGTAGACAAACACATAATGTACTGTAGTGCTGCAATAGCATAAGGAATGTGTATCTGAGTAGATTTTATTTTATGTTTACCTACTATATGCAAGTTCTGTTTACTATTTGTCGCGGGGAGAGCTGCCAGGATGGCTGGAAAGGCCACCGGTGAGGACGCTCCCTTCATCTGTGTGACTCACATTGTTGCCGCCGGCTCTGTCTGAAGGCATTGTAGATGTTGACCAGAGTGAAGTGGTCGCCCTCTGGGTGGCGGAACCTGCGGTGGCACTGGGCCGCCTCGTGGCTCGACCCGGCGGGTGGCTCCAGGAAGCAACTGGGCGCTGAGAGACACAAGTGAAGAACCTGGGGTTCAGCGTGTGGAGTCTACTGGAGCTCCTCCAACAATCAGGCCTGTCTAAAGATCAACTGGAGCTGAACCAGAGCAGAAAAAAAACCCAAAAACCTGAACGCACCAGACAACATGGCGGCGACGGTCAGCATCTCGCTGACGCAGTCGAACTCGCAGGACGCCAGCAGAGCCTTGGCCATCTGAGGCTCCAGGGGGATCTCCGACATGATGATGCCGATCTCGGACAGGTTGCCGTCATCGTCCAGCGCTGCCAGGTAATCCAGCTCCTCCAGCGCCTGCATGAGACCCTCCGGATCTGCACCGTGGAGGTAGAAAAAAGAAAACAAGCATAAATAGCTACAAACTCGTGGCATGATCAGGGTTTGGCTGACTGACGCCCCAGGTGTCCTGATCTTCATAAAAACTTGTGTGACTTTAACCACCGAAACGATATATTTAAACATCACAGAATGGCAAATTTGTGGCTTCCAGGACACAATTTATTTATTGATTAAATTTTTTTGCCCCTGAGAAACTATTTTGCGGGCGACCAGAATTCTCCGAACGAAAACGAGGTCAAGTGGCTTGCTTCTCTGCCAAATGTGAGCAGGACTGCGGAGGAGCTGCCGAATATTTGGCCCGCGCTCCCGCTTCATTGTGCGAGTTTTAACGAGGTGGAGACGCGTTGTGTAATCGCTAACGAGCCCCTCCTCCTCCTCGTCTGGGCAGGTCGTCCCGGGGCTCGGACAATAGACAGTGGCCGGCCGCTGTCGGCTCGGCTCAGTCACGGCTGAGCGACCGCAAACAGCTTCACTCTGCACATTCATAGGCAACTTCCTCCTGCCAGGATGACACACAATAACACACAGTAACATGTTCACACACACACACACACACACACACACACACACACACACACACACACACACACACACACACACACACACACACACACACACACACACACACACACACACACCCCTCCCGCAGCAACCTCTCTGGTTGTGTTTGGCTTGGAGACTAACAGCATCTGTGGGAACCAGCGATGTGATGGGGGGGTCACAGCGCCAGTTCTGGTGAGTAAAAAGTATCGGTAGCGATACAGCCCAGTATCCCACCGCCCCCCTCTCTGCCCCCACACTCACCGGGCCGGTCCATGAAGTCGCACTGCGCCAGGCCGGCGATCTCCAGCCTCTTCAGGAAGAGGACGGTGGGCGTGATGTTGGACTCCAGGATCAGCGGCTGGTTCTCTGCAGGCAGCCGCTCGTCTTCTGGGTACAGGCGGAAACACTTGCCTGTACAACACAACGACAATGCACAACTCAGTCCATGACGTCGAAAACAAAAACCCAGTGGATCAGGTGGGAGGCGGAACGTACCGGCTGGTCGGGCCAGCTGCCTGCGCTGCTCTGCCTGGCACTGACTGACGGGTCGGAGCGCCACCGAGTGGGCTCGGATTCTGGGGTTGTACACCTGCAGAGTCCAAACACACGTTTGTCTAGTGCGACTTTTATAAAATCGGCATGTGATGCAGCTGGACAGGTATCATGCTCGTTAGGCAACTTTCCACAGAAATGTGAAGTTTAAAAAATATCAGGCACTGTATCGTCCTGGTGAAATAAAGCCTTGGTTGAAATTTTGAGATTTTTTTTTTCTTTTTCTTCAATTTTCTGTTCTGGCTCGATGGAACAGGTTAAAAAAACAAAAACACGATACATGGGCAAATATGACTCAGCAAAGCCTTTGATTCGGCCAATGAGATGCAAACTGAAAACGCAGACTGGAGCTCACAGCCCCGCCCCTCCCAGAAAGCTTCCAACAGAACAAAAATATTTTCAATCTGCCGTTTCACTCGGCATCTGATCTGGGAACAATCAGAGCTTGATTTCACTAATTCATCACTAATGTTTAAGTGTCCAAGTTGACCTTTTCCTTCTGGACTCCTGCGTCGATGACAAAGTAGACGCTGTCTGCCGGCCAGCACACGTCTTCAGCCTGGCGGGTGGAGAGGAACACCGTCCTGGAGCCGTGGGAGGCCGGCTGCTCCGAGTGTGAAGCTCCTCCCTGGGCAGGACACAAGGCCACGGACACCAGCGGTCCCTGCTCCGCTCCCAGTCTGGTCCCTTCTTTCTTGAGGATGCTGTGGGCG
Organism: Thamnaconus septentrionalis; assembly: GCA_009823395.1. Lineage (NCBI taxonomy): Eukaryota > Metazoa > Chordata > Actinopteri > Tetraodontiformes > Monacanthidae > Thamnaconus > Thamnaconus septentrionalis. The sequence goes on along the minus strand of CM020503.1, from coordinate 18,171,636 downwards.
CACTGGACCTCCTGCAGGCAGACAGACAGACAGACAGACAGACAGACAGACACCAGTGAAGCCCTCCACCTCCCTCTCAGCTCTGGGTTCCAAACTAAATGGCTCTGCAGCTCTCACCTCGGCTGAGGCCAGGAACACGGCCACGTCTCCTTCCTCTCTGGTCCGGTGGATCTCCAGAACCAGCCTCAATGCCGCGTAGAAGTAGTCCTTGCTGCCGCTGCCGCCACTACTGCTGCTGCTGCTGCTGCTGCTGCTGCTGCTGCTGCTGCTGCTGCTGCTGTGCACCACCTGGGCAGCAGACGTGGACTCCAGGCTGATGAGGGGGACGCGGCCGTAGTGCTTCAGCAGCCTGTCGGCCATGGGGCCCACGGTGAGGAGCACCACCCGCAGCTCGGGCCTCTGCAGCAGGATGTCCCTGAGGAGGCCCAGCAGGACGTCGGTGCTGACCGTCCTGTGGTGGGCCTGGTCGATGACCACCACGCCGTAGTGCTCCAGGAAGGGGTCGGACATCATCTCCCTCAGCAGCATGTCGTCAGTGCAGTACCTGGGAGACACACCGACCGCGTTCTCTGTAAAACCGGCCTCAAGGAGGAAGTCTGTCATCTGTGGGTGTGTGTGGGTTGTTTTTTTTCTCTCTCTTATTGTGATGAAAAAGGAACAGAGGAAAAGAAGGGGAAAAAAAAAAAAAAAGAGAAGCCATCCTGGCCCCGCCTCCCCAAATATTAAACAGAATTTGCTTATTAGCCTCTGACCTCTCTCACACACCTGCTAGCTTAGCCCCGCTCCCCATTTATTTGCTTCACCGACTGACTCTCTCACCCAGTACAAATAAGGCTAATGCATGTGCTGCTTTATTTTTCATCAACTAAAACAAAACAAAATAAAACATACTGACTGAATTGCACCTGCCACCCACCCCCAGAATAACATCAACAAGATATATAAAGAAAAATAGAGAAATGCTCCTGGCAGCGAAAAAGGAGCTCAGCCGTCCCCCGTAGAGGAATGCGATTTTCCACCTCACTTGAACCTACTGACAGTGTATCAACAAGAACATCGGAATCACAAGATCGGAGTGCAAATTAAGTCATATGACAGGCAGCGGCGGCAGCAGCGGCGGCAGCAGCAGCACTAGCAGCGAGAAGGCGCCGCTTGGAAAGACAAACACTGACTTCCCCCATCGGCAATATCACACAGGAACCTGCTACACAACTCAGTCCTCAGTAAACACAAGTCCTTTTAATAAGACTGAGAAGTGAGAAAAATCATTAAACTCTATTGAGAATAAAATGTTAAACAATGAGTTTAATGGAACACTATTAAAGAAAAGACACAAAGATCCTCAACCTTTGACTCCAGGTGACCTTTTAAAAATTCCTCTTGCTGCTTTTCTATCCATTAATGAAATCACACAACACATTATGTGACTGTGACTTCACATCAGAAGCTCAATCTGCTGTCGGCTCTGAAAAAGTGAAATGCTCAGATGGCATTTTGTCGCTGTGGCTGAGAGAAAAATGTCCCTGACTATTTAAAGTCTAATCCATTTATGCGCGTGTTTGTGTGCCTGGACCCTGCAGCCGGTCCTACCAACCTGAGGACGGTGTCCGAGGAGCAGCAGGCCTCCAGCGGGATGGAGTAGCCCACCTCGTGGCCGATGTTCACGTCCATCTCGTCGGCCACGCGCAGGGCCAGGTCCACCGCCTGCTGCCTGCTGGTCTGCGTGCACACCACCATCCCGTGCCGGTACTGGGCCGAGAGGCAGAACTCTGCGCACCACTGGGGGATCTGGAGGGCAAAAAAAACAAATGTCTTGATGTGTCTTTTTCGCTTTAAAAGCGTCACCATGTCCCTTTTGCCACCTTTAAATGATCATTTCAAAAATATTTTCTCCGACAACTTCCTCTGTGGTCTGTTTGGTTCCCCATAACATTCCAAACACAACCTGCTTTCACAATTCAGGGTCTGCAGCCTTGGGAGGACCTGCTGGACAACAGGCTCTGCCAGACCCAAACACGCCAGGCCGCAATGCATCTTGGGATATGCTGGGCCACAAATATCCCAAGTCGTAGGCAGATGACGGCCCTCTGGAGTCTGGATCTGCTCTAGGTTTCTTCCCACAGGGGAGTTTTTCCTGGCCTTTTGCTTGCTCTGGGGGCCCAGTTGGTTCCTTTTTCCCTGATTGTACAAAGCGCTTTGAGACGTCTTTGGATGTTATTTAGGATGTTCACTGGCCACTGCACCTAGAGGGTGTAAGCCAGGCAACCAACAGCATCTGGTCCTAAACAGGACCAAACAACAGGTGTGTCTGTCAAGTCGATTCATGTGTAAAAAAAAAAAATTATAGTGAATATAACTATGATTTCAATATTTCAATAAAATAAATGCAGTGCTGCTTTAAATATTTTTTTTATGTTAGTAACACATGGCGCAAACAACCAGTGACCAGACATATCCAACAGTATTATCTCTCATCGTGCAAAATTTGCTTTGGCAGCAGCAAGCAGCTCCAGCGTATCAGGGCTTAGCAAGCGGGAGGAGGAGGAGGAAGAGGAGGATGGGGGCTGTTGGGAGGTGGGGGAGGGAGGGTGTTCCCCCAGCAGGGTCACTACTGCTTTTGTGAAGCCGGATGGTGTGACAGGCACCAGTGTGGACAGCAGTGTCCAACAAGTGCATTCTGCTGAGCTGGGCAGTCTGTTCACACACACACACACACACACACACACACACACACACACACAGCAAGAGGAAGAGGAATCCTAATGTGTCAGAGTTATAATGTGTGGATGCTGGGAGGGGAAGTGAGAGAGTTTAACAGTTGAAGCAGGTGGAGCAGATACACAAATAACCGGGACAGATTCAGTGGAGTAAAGATGATGAGTCCTGAACAAATAATATGTGTGAAGATCTCACCTGTGTGCTCCTGCCGGTCTTGGCCGTCCCGGACACTATGAGCAGCTGGTTGTGGGCCAGGGCCGCCTCGAACTGGCCCCTGGCCCTCCACACCGGCAGGCTCGTGCGCTCCCTCAGCAGCTGGTAGTAGCGGGAGGAGAAGGGCAAGCCGTCGAAGCGGTTCAGCTCCAGGTCGTCGCCGAAGCAGAAGGGATCTTCGGCGGGTCGGTCCTCCTCCTCCTCCTCCTCTTCCACCTCCTCGCCGGCGGGGCAGACAGAATCCATGTCCGCCGGGTGGTTCTCACCGGACATGGCGCGTCCGTCTGTCTGTCCGGCGGGACGCGGAGGAGAAGAAAGAGAGACGCAGTGTCCTACAGTCGCAGTGACGCGTCCATCGCACCGAGATACAATCACGATAAGAAAGAAACACAATCAGTCACTCCGCTCCAACGGTCATCATTGACGTGGCTCCTCGGACCCCCGGGGAAAAAATAAATAAATAAATAAAAGTTAGTGGAAGTTTGACGCTGCTCCGCGCGGACCGGCGCGTCATTCCTCCGCACGTGTTGCCGTTTTTGCTCAGCGCTCTCCACACACGCGCGCGTCCCCTACATCCAAAGAGGTCACGTGCAAGAGAGCGAGGGATGCGCGCCGGCGCGTGTTTACCTGATGGGTGGGCGGGGCTTCGTTGTGCCCCCCTCCCACCTTTAAGAACGGCGTTGTCTTCCTCACTCACTTTGGTTCTTTAAATTTGTTAAACTTGACACGAGGGAACGCAATGACGTTTCCAGCACGTGACCACTGGAATGGTCGACAACACACAACGACGTCATGTCATTTGTGCGCAAACACCAACCGAGACAACTAAAGACGCAGGAGGCGCCATGAAACGACCTGATGTCACTGACTTTGGTTTAATTCCCTGGGCAGCAGGTGGCGCTGTCACTATCGGTCCTTCCAAAACAAAACACATTCAGCTGTATAAACGTTAGAGGTCCCATATTATTATGTTATATTTATCCTTTCGCTTAACTACCCGGAAATAAACTACTCATGTTTTTGCCCTTTTTGTTCTACTTTTCAAAGTTTGGATACTGAAAATCAGCCCTCCGTGACGTCACAAAGGGCAAGCATACCCGCAACAATGACTTGGTTTCAGCGTAATGCTGAACTGACGTGTTGTGTTGGTTTGTTGATGAATTGTATTGTGGAATGTGGTGACGGACTTAAATTTTGGCCAGCAGAGGGCGCACAAAAACACATTTTTATGCACAATTCATGGCCAGAGCAGAGTTGCAGACTTGCTCAACATTTCTCTGCAGTTTGAAATCTAATAATACTGTTAAAACTGTCAACACCGATAACGGCATGTAGCATGACACTCATTCCTATTGCAGTTGCACAACATGTGACATTCTCAAACTGCTGGAAAGACTGTCTGTGCGACAAATAATTGCAATGTGACAGAGAATCAAAAAAAGATGTAACATAAAAATCCAAAACAAAACACAAAGACACAAAACAGCCTTCAGTGTTTGAAAAACAGTTTTACTAATACTGCTCAAGTGTTCAGAGCATCGTGACCAGACACTTTAAGTGTTTTCTCTACATACGATGTATCAAACAATCATCATTTAGAAAAAAAAAAAAAAAAAAAGTTTCTCCACGGTGATGTGTTCACCTGTAACACAACATGTGAGCAACACTTTCTTTTTCAAACAAAGGGGGACAGTCGAGTGACTTTGCGGCTCAAGGATCACATGTTCATACACAGACTCATGGCATTATTATATAAAGCAAAGTAAAGAATGCAATGAACACAAGAAAACTAGTGCAGTATAAAAGAGACGTATATCACGAGTTTAAAAAAACAAAGGTCCAGAAGGAGTCTTCAGCCTTGGTACGTAAGAACGCAAGACGTGTTTAAAGGACTGATGTTGCATCGCAATCCAGCGGAAGTTGTGTTCAGTGATGAAATGTGTGCGATTGTGGATTGCACAATCAAGGTACACAAGATTCTGCTTCAATCTGACACGGAGAATGTCCTTTTTTCAAAGATCTTACAAAAGAGTTACAAAAGATAGAAAACAAAATAACAGTAAAAACAAAAAAAACAAAAAAAAACAAACGCTTTCCCAGCCATTAAATTAATGGCTGGTTCACTTCCTCTCAAGTGTCCTCAGGTGTCGAGTGAATCTTTCCGTTTTCCATCCGAGAGGGACACACTGAGAGACGACACACATTTAAAATCCACACCTGACCGCCTCCGGATCCAGAGTCAGTGATGTAGTAGAGGCACGGAGGGGCAACTCACACACACACACACACACACACACACACACACACACACACACACACACACACACACACACACACACACACACACAGCAGAGTTTGGAAGTTTGGATGCTCCAGAGCTCTCGGCCTGTTTGGGGCCAGTGCTGTGTTCACACTTCACTACCCAGAAGCCCTCGGGACATCTGGGAGACTCGTTAATAAAACAGAAATGGCAAATTCGCTGACATTTGTATTATTCAGCGTGTAACCTTTACAACGTATAAAAACGCAGAGGAAAAAGACTTGAACTCCACACGTGCTCCCACCCACCCAGGAGGAGGTGGAGGAGGTGGAGGAGAAGGAGGAGGTGGAGGAGAAGGGCGAGAAAAATTCCCCCTTTTTCATCAAACTGCAGGAAACTGAAACTTCTTTCCTTCTTCCTCCGGCTGGTTCAAAGGCAGAAATGACTTTAAAAAAAAAACTTGTCTCTGTCTTTCTCTTCATCCATCATTGCACAGTTCTCCTTTTTCATGCCCTTGACACACACACACACACACACACACACACACACACACACAAAGAGCGATGTGCACACACTTCAGAAAGATAATGCAAAAGTCTTTCCTTTTGTTAGAAACACAGTTGACAAAAACACAAAGAGAAGTCTTCCTGCAGTGGAGGGCTTCCCAGGCTCCTCCCTCTTCCTTCACTCCTTCCATCGCTCTACTCTACTTGCAAAAACAGGCCTCATGATGATGCAAAACAAAGGACTTGACAGAATAAAACGAAAGAGCAAAACTTAAAAAAGTTGCTACCGTGTAGTAAAAGTGTCTGGCACAGTGCACTGCGTGGCAATAAATACACAACATAAATACTTCACATGTACCTGAGCTCAGACTCGTAGCACCGTTGGGAGGCAGAGCACCGGGCGACACCGTCTCCGGAGTCGGATGTCAGAGAGGCCGCCTTGTTTTTTTTTTTGTGTGTGTTTGTTGTTGTTGTTGTTGTTGTTGTTGTTGTTGTTGTTGTCGTTTTTTGTTTTTTTTAAGGTTTTCAGAGTTTGAGTTTTCATAGTGCAAAAATTTTATTAGCGTCGTATCACAACGTGGTCCTCCGCCACCAAAGTCTCAGCTGCTGTACTTGACGTTGGCAATGATGCAAGGCTTGGGCAGCGTTGGCGGCTGCTTGGCTCCGGGGCTGCAAGGAGGAAGCAGAGAAGGTCACCATGATGCGGCGCAACTTTTGCTTGTTCAGTGCTAAATCACAGCCAAAGCCGTCTCGAAGTGCTTTGTACAATCAGAGGAAAACCACCTGGGCCCCCAGAAGAATCATTGAAATGTGTCTCAATCAGTTTGAGAAAGCTGCAGACGCAGGCAAAGGAGGTCGTGACTCACCGCTTGTGGTGCCGGACCGGGCGCAGCGGTGCAGCCACGACGGGTCTCGGAGACATGGGGCCACAGAGTGCAGCGGGCCCCTGGGGGGCGCTGTGGCCCTTCACTCCAGAGGGACTGCGGACGGCGGCGGTGGTGCGAGAGGCTCTGGGGTCGGCCGGCAGGGGTTTCTGAGGGGGGCTGGGCTTCTCCAACTCCTGGCGGGGAGGAGGACAGAGACTTTCAGACATGGCCACCAGGTGGCGCTCGCAGCCAGCGAGTGGCCGGCCAGGAAGGCTCTCTGTCCACAGGGCCCAGGAGGCTAGCACAGGAGAAGCTGTCATGTGGTTTTCATCTTTGCAAGAGTGAGATCATGATAAAAAAAAAAAGACAGAAAGAAAAAGCTGCGGCGCTTGTCCTCATCTGGTCTCCATTTGGCTCGTCCTCCTCTCCCGCGGTCAGGGAGAACCCAGAGCGAGACATCAGAGAGGAGGAACAGCACTCCTCACTCAGCCACACAATCAGCTTCTCCCCTGTTTTCATGCATACGTGTAATCACTCTGTCAGAGTCCAATCTGACGCTGTCATTTCCTCCTTTTCCTCTTCGTAGGCTCTGCTCTGTCGTCACTGCCCAAGAGCAGCGAAGAACATCGAGTGCTGTGTTGTGACAGTTTTGCTTTTTTTTTCATTATTCAGAGGCAACAGCTGCTCGTTCAGCACATTAACAAAATAACGCTGTCAGGAAAAAAAAACGACAAAAAAAACAACTGGTCCAAGCCGAGCTGCATCCACCCAGAGCTTCGTCTTCAGCTCGGAACAAATGGATACGCGTTTCTGGCAAACACAACTTATTCCTGAAAAAAGCACAAACCATGCAGACTCCACCAGGCTCACCAGCTGAGAAAAAAAAAAAAAAAAACTTTGAGGGAGAGCAAAGGCTTTGTCAGCGTCTGGGAGCTGCCAAACAGCTGCTAAAGATACTGCAGAGTGGAAGCAGAAAGCGGGCGATGACAGGCATCACTTCCTGCTTCAGACCTTCGCTTCTAATGGGAAGAACAGGCAGGTGGAGAACCTGCACGCCGAGGTCAGAGCAGAGCCTGCAGGAGGTTCACCTGCTGCAGGTAAAACAAGGTGACAGAGTTCTTCACCCCTTCTTCCCCCGTCTGTGTCTCTGTCCCAGAGAGGGTCCCCTTGTGATGTCACAGAGGGTGCAAGGAAGTAAACCGCACTGTCAGAGCATACTATGAGGTTTGAGGCAGGCGCCGCCTTCTTCATACGTCACTTCTTCCTTTCTACAGATGCCACTTGCCATGACTTGGGTTAAAAAATGAGCAGGTGAAACTTTTTCAGAGATGTTTTTTTTTGCAGACTAGAAAACTTGATTCCAGTTTGCGCAATCAATCAACAAGGTGGATAAATACATGATCATTTTCAAGTAACACAGAAACTTAAAATTGTTTTCATAAAAAAAAACACACCAAATATTACAACAAAAATTGACGTTAAATAGTTTTTCATCATCAGATATGTTTTAATATTATTAAATAGCATTTATTTCACTGAAAAAACGGGTCAGTTCATTGTAATACTTGGGGCCTGACGCATTGGCAGACATGTGGTGCGGTAAATGACAAAGATTCAGGAAGTGGGTGTGGCCTGCCAGAATATACTGACCCACCCCAAAACCCCTCCCCCTGGTGGCCACACCCTTAGCTGGCTCCACCCTCTGAGACTGAGCCTTCCAAGCAGGTCAGTTTTTCAGGTGGCTGTAAACAGAGGGCTCAACGCTGTCTTCCGGACATCCGGGGAGCCTTCTGGATAATGAACCGCCGCTCGGCATCTGGTTCGGTCGGCAACGGCGCCAAACACATTTGATTTTCAGACGCTTGTTTGCTGTTTGTAAAACAAGCCGATGCCGAGCGCCAATAAACACAAACCTGTTTACAACCTCACTGCGGCTCTTTTTATTGGCTGCTTGAGGCCCGCTGGCCAAATGTTCACTGCGCGCTCAAGCGCGGCAAAAGATAATTGAGGGCAAATGATTGATTGACAGATGCCCTGTTGATGGGCCCCGCCCCCTCCTGATCTCCGGCTGCTCTGAGCAGATCTTGGCCAGATTCGAGTCAAACTGAGAGGTTTTTTTTTTTTTTAAGAGACGCCGATCTTTGAGTGATTTAATATTAAACACTTTCTGCGTTAACAAGCGACAACGGAGATAAAAAAAACAAAAAAAACACGACGTTATACCGGCGGCAGCGACTCCGTCGTTCCGTCACTCATCAGGTTCGCTTCCCTCCAGTCGCTGTTTCATCTTTTCCTCCCCCGCCGCCGCTCCTCCTCTTCCGAGTCTGGCACACTTTTCATTATTTATGCGGCGGTTTTGTATGGCAGGGGCGCAGTTTCGCTCTGTGCCACTCAAACTCGCTTTCTTTTTTTGCGGCTGTCAACACGCGTAGGTTACATAAGACGCAGACGAGCCGTCGCATCGCATCATCACAGCTGCCTTCCGATGCCACGCACGTCCTCCGCGGTCGCAGCGCAAAACTCTCTGCGCTTCAAGAGGAAGGAGGTAAATCCTCACAAGTGTTCGTCAAAAACAAATAGGCGTGGAAATCAGCCCCGTGTGATGTCACAAGGGGCGCGACAAAGCGAGCAACCAGGGATGTCATGTGCCTGCTACTCGTATTCACACTTTCATTCCACTGGTCTTCATGGTTGTTTTAAATGTATCACTTCAAGTAAGTAATTAAATCAATCAAGATATCAATTTTATTAATTAATTAATTAATTAATTATTCGCTGTGCGCTCAGAGATCTGTTGAGCCTCATAACTAACCCGTTTTTCTGACAAAGGTTTTGAAATTTAGAGTTTTTTTGGTTTGCAATCTCTTTGTTTCCTTCTGTGATGTCACAAAGGGTGTTAATACCTCTACCAAGTCAGTCATCCTCCTCCCACCCGGCCAACCCGCCGTTTTTTTGTCCCCTTCCAACTGTGTGGGCGGTCCGACACGCTTCCATCTCTTTTATCAGGAGGCTGCAAACAACGGGCTAAATATGCTGCTTCTGCAGAACATGAAATGTGTGAAACTGCTTCACCAGAGTCCAGAGTAAAAATAAATAAATAAATAAATAAATAAATAAATAAATAAATAAATAAATAAATAAATCTCTGTGGATGGATTAGAGCAGGTGAGCTGTAAGTGGCGGCAGTCTGTGAGTGAAACTCTGCTGGTTCAGTTACAGCGACTGTGGGATTAGACGGGGACTTCACTCACCATGACCATCCTGCAGGAGGCGCCGAACGACGCTCCCCTGGACGCCGCCGCTGCGTGGAGGTGGTGAGGAGGCACTGGGGGTCTGGGCTGCACCGGCCCGGGGGAGACGGACAGGGTCACCGATACGGGGACGGGCCGGCTGAGGTGAACGGGAGGGCACTGGGGCAGCCGGCGCAGGCTGTGGGCGGGGCAAGGGACGGGGCAAGGGGCAGGCTCCGCCCCACGGCGAGGTGACTGCTGAAAGACAGAGAGCAGAGAGTCAGTCGGAGGAGAGAGGGAGAGAGAGACAGAGAGAGAGAGGGAGAGAGAGAGAGTCTGCTTCCACTCAGTAACAGCCACGTTAGCCTGCACTGACTCTCCTCTCGTCCAGGGCGAACAAATCAAACGCTCCCTGCTCCCTGATCATCGTTCCCCAGACCCTCCTCAGGTGAGCCATCAAAGAACCGAGCCATGAGCGTCCACCTGGCTTCTATCTTCTATTCTGGGTCGGATCAACTGGAAGGGCCCACACACACACACACACACACACACACACACACACACACACACACGTTCCTGCTTAAGAGGAACTGAACGACCACAGGGGCGCAGTTTGACAACAACATACACACACACATGCATGCACACACGCACGCACGCACACACGCACGCACGGACTGATGTTGCGGTCCGGCAACTGGAAAATGACCTCATCTGCACCGCGCCTGCATCAAACAGCCTCACATCCTCCTCCACCTCGCTGCCGACCCCCCCGACCCCTCCCAACTCCCCCCACCGACCCCGCCCAACTCCCCCCACCGACCCCTCCCACCCTGATCACAACCACATGCTACTAACTGAAAACATCAATTTCACGCGAACGTGAAAGGGTGAGCCCCCCCCCCCCACCACCACCACCATCGTCGTCGTGGAGTGCAGCTGTCAATCTCGGCATGGCTCCTCTTACTTCAGGGTGGGAACGGGGAGTGGAAGCCAATCGATTGTAAGGTCCCTTCCAATTACAAAGCACGTCAGGCCGGCGACACAGCGGGCTAGGCTCGACGCCGACCACGACGACCCACAACTCATTACTGTCTTGCAGTCGTCACAGCCGGGACGACTTTGCATCTCAAAGTAAAGCCGGCGTACCCCCCCACCCCCCGCGCCCCCCACCCCACCCCTGAGTGCACGCGATTCCCTTTCCCCTCCAATGCCTGCTGATAACGTGACGCTGCACACGGAGGAGGCGTCAGATTTAATTGGATTTGAAGGGGATGAAACAACACGTCAGTCTCCATCAGAGTCGTGTGTGAGGAGAACGATCGTGTGCTCGGGATCCCTCCCCCCCCCAAAAAAAAAAACCCAGTTGATCTGAGTCATGGAGGCGCTCGCAGCTGCTGCACCTTGAAGACGGTGGTGCCGTGGGGCACAGGCGGAGCCGGGCGGGACGGAGAGGTGGAGGAGGAGGAAGTGGAGGTGGTGATGGCCGGAGGCTGGCTGGGAGGCGACGTCCTGCTCACCGTGGCGCTGACAGACCTGGGAGGAAACTCAGTCATTCAGGGATTCATTCGGTTGGAAACAACTGTTTGAAAAACTTAGAAATAAATCAATGAAAAATGAAAGCACCTGAGCTTCTCGATTTGGTTCTTCTTGCCGGTGAAAAGCAGGCCGTGGAGCTTCTTCCTCTTGACGCAGATGACGAGGCCGGCCACCAGGGCGGCGAGGAGAGCCACCAGGACGCCCAGCGTCAGGTTCCTGGTGTCTGCTCAGAGGAAAACAAACCCATCAGCACGGTCGACGGAGCACCGCACAAAGGTCTCTGAGCTATGCTTAAAAGGCCTGAGGGTGTGGCTAACTGCGCCCTCCTGTGGAAAGAAAGCATGGTGCCAGCCCTGCAGCTCGGCCCGTCGCCTCAGCGATCAAAGGATGAGCTGCACAAGGCTGCTGGGTTGAAAGTGGGCAACTTCAGCCTCCGTCTGCAAACATCTTTTTCCTACCTCAGCAAATGTGATCTGAAAATAGCGACTCTGCCTCCAATCTCACACTTCCCGATGCCACCACTGGCTCTCACGTCTTTCATCTTTCTGCTATCCTCTGGGCTGTGTTTTCAGAGTGACTCTGAGCCCCATCCACTGTCTGGGCTCCTCCTGCAGTCACCTGCAGGCGGAGCAGCGAGGCCAGCGGCCACTGACTGTCAAGGACGCCTTTTTCTGTGCAAATTATTTGTGCTTTTTTTTAAATGATTTTCTTTGAATTGCATATCGTTATATTAGGTTAGGTTACAGATTACAATACGTGCACAATTAAGCTCAGACCAACTTCCAGGGGTCGTTGAGGGTCAGTAGGCTCCCGCTAATGTGTCCTTCTCCTCTTCTGCTGTGTTTGAAGCTCCTCGTGTTGTCACCCAACACTTTGTTCAAAACCATCGCGACATAATTAGAAACCGTCGCAGAAAGTTTTTGACGGTGTAACGACTGAAAACTGCAAACACGACACCGTTCCGCAATATTATCTCAGTGGAACACGCACACACAATCCTTTAAAGCTGCAGTTGAAGGTTTCTGCCACGGTCGCCTGACCCTTTGACTCGGGACTCTCTGATGTTTTCCAGCGGCAGTAAATCAGCCTCCGTCTGATGAGCTCAGGCTTGTGCGAGTGTGTTGACTCACCGTCTAATCTGATGGGGCCGCTCTCGACGCTGCCTCCGAAACCTGCCTTGTCACAGAAGGGAGGCGCCCAGTGAGCCTCGCAGTGGCAGTTCTTGTTATTGTTGCACACCTGCAATTATTTTATTTAGAAGGACAAAAAAATGCACTTAGTTAGGGAAGAAACAGCTCATCTTTTTCACGCCAGAACATTTGTATTTTGACGACACTTTAACTTAAAATCCAAATTGCTTCTATTTCTCTACTCCCTCTAATATTCAGTGTGTCACTGAACTACGAAACATCCTGCTGGAGTTTTCAGAGCTCGTTACTCTCTGGAAACCAATAGCTTGTGATGTCACAAAGTCCACAGATTTTGTTTTGGTCGCCTTTTGAAAGCATGTGTGAGGTGCAACAAAGCCTCACTTTTTCACAGGATGGCTGTCAACAGAGGGTTAAATATACACTGATCTCTGAATATTTGGATGATTTCATTTTACTATTTTTTTGGGGATGGCCAACCATGCGAAGTTTAGCCCACAATGAAAAGCAAAGGTCTGAGGGAGATTTGGCCTGAGGAATGGGATTACATAGCAGGAGGCTGTAAACAGAGGGCTAAGTATGTGTTTTCAGAGCAGCATAAATACATCAAAAATAAACAAAAATAAATCCAATAAAAGGGGAGAAAAAAAATTACATTCATAATATAAAGAAATGTAACAACACAAACGTTTTGCTTGAGAAGCGCTTAAATCAGTGATTTAAACATTTTTTTAAACCCTCCGCTGGCCTTGTTACTGTGACAGCCAATAAGCATGCAGGCTGAGTGACGCAACCAATCCAGACCCACATGGCAGCGGAAGAACAGACAGTTCTTGGGCTTTGCCGTCTTCCTGCCCAAGAGGGACCAGGAACTCTAGTCCAAAGTGAGGATTCCCCCATCGCAGTAATGAGGAACAGGTGAGTGCCCCCCTCTGGCAGGGAAGTGGGGGGGGGATCAAGAAAACATCTTGATCCACTCTGTTCTCCATAAAAGTGCCCCGTCCTCGTTTTACTGCCAGTTAAACGTCCCTCCAGGCCTTTGGGCCGACACGACTTAATTGGAACAAGACAAACAAATATGACTTTATGATAATAAATGGAGATGTTTGGTTGGAGGGGGCAGTTAACTGCTGTTTCCTTTGCTGTTGCCTGATTAGGCAGCGACATTGCCCAGGCACAGCCGAAGCCCCTGTGGGACCCGACAAGCCAATTTAAGGCCACACGGCTTCATTTATTTCAGCACACACGGTGGCAGCCAGTCGATGTTTAATGGGAAAAATTCAAGGTGAGGAAACAATATCAGCCCAGGCTTCTTTGTCTTTGTTTGGACAAAGAAAACCTTTAGATTTTAGCACTGGGGATGAAGGACGCCTCCCTCAGAGTTTTGATGCATAGCATTTAAAAGCTGGCATAAATTAAGCTGTAGTATCTCATCACCTGAAGCGTTCAGCGTGCAAGACGATCGATCATGAGGTATTGTCAAAATTTTCAAGTTTGACGCGACTAAAATGCTAAATTTCTGACGGCCGGAAGGGAGAGCAGAGCTTCAATACAACAACCTGTCCTAGCCGGGAGGTTGGTCAAGGGTGAAAAACAAACAAACAAACAAACAAACAAACCAAAGAGACGATGCGTTAGTTCCCCTACTCACCCCTCGACCGCTGCACTTGGCCGAGCACTCGTGCACGCCGAACGCGCTGACGTTCCGGCACTGACGGTTGAGGCACATCTGCGAGAGAGCAGACAGAGCAATCAATAATTGATGAGGTGAGCTCACAGTCTGCAGCCGGGTGGCGCTCACGCTCTCATTCTTCTACTGGGTGAAGATCCAGTGATCACACGCTCCACTCTCTGCTCGTTTTGATTTGCCAAAGATGAGAAAAAAACGAGTGGAAGAGCATGATTACGCTACCAGCTGGAATTATTTAGGAGCAGACCGAGGGATAGGTTTTTTTTTTTTTTTAAAAAAATAGACGTTGAGAACCACACTGAAAAGCAGAAGGACTGACAAGGCTTCAGGCAGGATCCTGCTAGCACCTGCTAGCTAGCTAGATGGCTAACATGCTAATTCCCAGTCCTATGCCGGTGCATTTAAAACAAGTGTTGTGGGGCACGTTTTGGTTCACGTGTGATAAGATGTCAGTTGTGTTGTGTATTTAAAAGGTGTGTTAGATATAACAACAGCATCCAGTATTGAGAAAGTGTTTTGCTAACACACGTTATCTTACAACCTCATGTCCTGATTGATTGACTTACAGCAGCTGTGATGTCACCAAACGCTGAGCAGATTTCCATTTTTGTCGAAATATGTTTAGCGCCATATGACCGCCTCCTTCCCACCATTCATTTTTTTAAAAACCCAATTAATTAGTAAAAAAGTGAAAATGCAGTTTCTCAACACACACGTGTACTTCCACTTTGTGCCAGCCGATCCCTGAAGTGGAACTCCAGCACCTTCAAGTACATTCCAACAGCTCACAGTCAACAGCCTCAAAGCAGCTCATTTATTCCAGAGGAAAACGCGGCTGTATTCACGGCACGAGTCACCAAATCTAATTGAGGTGTGAAGACTCACTGTTCCGTCCCCACACTTGGTCCCCGTCAGCACCAGGCCGGGGTCGGGCATGTCGTCCCCCAGGTAGACGTGCGTGCCTCGGCACAGGATCCTCCCTCCTTCCTGCAGCGGGATGTTGGTTTCTATGGAAACAGCGTTGGTGCCAATTACCGGCCGGTTAGCTCCTCCTTGACACTGGATTTTGCCGCATTTGGCGTCTCTGCAAACAGAGCGGAGAGCAGGGAGAATGTCAGAGGCTGACTATCCAGCAAAACGTCACTCCAGCGTGTGTGTGTGTGTGTGTGTGTGTGTGTGTGTGTGTGTATGTTTTGGAGCAATTAGCATTTTTGCAGTCTTGCGTCCAATTAGCGAAACTGCAGGACAGGAGACTCGTTTGTTTGCTTGTTTGCATTTTTTTGTTCATTTTTTTTTTTTATCAAATGACAACCTGGGAGATCCTGCAACTGCCTTCTAATTGGGACTGCAAGTGTTTTTATTTGTATTTTTATCTGAGGTAGTCAGTGAGGTAAGGTTGAACAGAAGGAAAAGTGCGTCACGTATGCGCGTTGAGATGCTGCCGCAGTGCACAGCAGAATAATGTATTTTTTTTCTTCTGTTTTCTGAAGGAAAGAAAATGCAAAATGTTCATATTCATCTTAGTATGACCAGTAAAATTTAGTAGATTTTCATGACCGTCTTGACTGACGTGAGTCCAATCGGCAGAACAGAATCGTCAGTTGTTTCTATAGAAATGCCTCCTACTCTGTGAAAAATACACGAGTCTCACCGCGCTTCACATTTAACAAAGGAGCCTTTGGAGTCTTTGCCACAGTTGCCGTAGGGGTCTCCCGCTGAGTTAACCCTCTGAAAGCAAATGCCTGGAGCAGCTTTCGCTCCTGCAAGACAAAAGAAAAAAAGATAAAAAAAAAAAAAAAAAGGAACGAAGAACGAAAGACATCAAAACGCCGCGGCTAGAGCTTCTCTATAATGTATCCCTCCAACCCCCTCTGGGCAACAGACCTTGGCCCCAGAGCGTGATGCACTGCTGCTCGTGAGTCTGGCACACGCCGTTGTAGCAGTAGCCGTCCACCTTGTGGCAGGCGTGGCCGTCGTGCAGGTAGACGTTGGCGGGGCAGTGAGGGCTGCCGCCGGTGCAGAACTCGGGCAGGTCGCAGGAGTTGGCGGCCTCGCGGCACGAGGTGCCCGCCGGCTTCAGCTGCAGGTGACACGCAAGCAGAGACCGTCGTCATCATCAGTCGGGGGCCGGGAGAACATAAGAGTTGTCTGGAAATACATTTCTGTCCTTGTCGCTCCACATTTCCCAAAGTCTGTGTTTAGGACACACTGCTCTGGAAATCAGCCCGCTGTGACATCACAAAGGGCACCAATACACCCTCCTGGTTATTGACCATGCCCCCAAACCAAGTGTTGGCTTGCCTTCTGAGACTGAATGTGTTAGAAGGTCCAACAGACGGTCGATTTTGACATAAGGCTGTAAACAGAGGGCTAAATATGCTGTTTTCCTGACTTCATTAAGGGGCTTTTGGATGATTCATCGTGGGAAGCTGCTCCACTGGAGTCCAGGACGTAGGATCCAAAGATCTGATCTAGCACAGCACCTTCCAATCAATCAATCAGTCAATCAGCTTTCATTTTTAAAGCGCTAAATCAGACCCAGAGGTGAAGAGAAAACCGACAGAATCCCTTTAATCCTCAGACCTTTGATATCTTTAAGCCACAAGACGTGCATGCGAGAAGCTGCTCGGCTGCTTACCTGACAGTCCTGGCAACACTGTCCGTGTGCACAGGCGGCGTCGCCCTTCAGGGTGCAGGTGGAGGCGTTGCAGCAGGGATTCACACACTCCTTCGGGTGGAAGCAAAGGGGAAAATCAGCAGAGCAGAGAAAGACCGTCACGGCCAGCCAGGTGGAATTCATTCAGCACTCGGATCATATTCCAGCAAATACTCTCTCTTTATTTTATTTATTTTTTTCTGTTATCAGAGGGGACGCAGCCCTGTCAGGACTTTGCTCCATAGCACCTTTGGAAAAAAAAGCAAAAATAAAAAATAAAAAAGCAAGGAAAAACAACAAAAACTTGGCAGAGGAATAGGAAACAGTCTCCGGATCTCTGAAAACAGCAACATTTTCCCTCTAACAGCCTCATTTAAAGGCATGATAACCCCACTGGCTGCATGGTGGAGGAAACAGAATAAGAAATAATAAGAAACTAGAAAAAGTCACTGCCAAAACAGAAAGAAAATCAACTCTCACACATAAAAAATGTGCATCTAAAAAATATGTACAGCAGCATTTAGATGAATGTGAAAACTGCAAATTATTATCTGAGGAAATTGGACTAAACAAGCAGATTACACTCATTGTTAATTTATATGATTATTAATGGTAATTCCTCGCTTGCATTCCCTTTTTTTCTGCCACTGTTTTGAGTCTCCAGCCTGGAAGAAATGAGAAAGTCCGTCTGTTACTTCTCCTGTCTGCTACACCACCTGGCCCTTTGTGATCTCACAAGCATAGCTTGCTAATACTTCTCAGAAAGGTGTTGGCTCCGCCCTCTGAGAGCTCTTTGTTTTTGGTGTCCAAACATTTCGACAAAGCCGTCGGTTTGAGCTCGGGGAAATTCAACAGGATGGCTGTGAACACGGGGCTAAACATGCTCCTTCCTGGCCGTCTGGAAGGCTCATCATGCAAACGTGTCTCCGCTGGAGTCCTGTACAACCAGGTAGAACACCTTAGAATATAATGAAACACCCAGTAAACTGCACCGGAATTGTCTGCCGTTCGACGCCCAGAGTCGCTGCCGACAGAACCAGAACTGAGACACGTGTATGTTGAGGGGTTTTTTGTGGGTTTTTTTTCCAAGGCATCGGCTACCTCGTCTAGAGAGCCGCAGCTGGAGGAAACTCAGAGGCTGATTGCAGTGCCACTGGGGAGGAGGTGGAGGAATGAAGGAGGTGGGGGGGATGAAGGAGGTGGGGGGGATGAAGGAGGTGGGGGGCGACGTGAGGCAGAACTTCCAGAAGTCCGACCCTCGCTGAGGGCCATTGAGGTCCTCTAGTCCTCTGTTCCTGTAGTCCTCTGTCCCTCTTGTCCTCTGGTCCTCTAGACCTCTAGTCCTCTGGTCTTCCGGTCCTCTGGTCTTCTGGTCCTCAGGCCCTCTAGTCCTCTGGTCTTCTGGTCCTCCGTCCTCTTCTCCTGTGGTCTTCTAATCCTCAGGTCCTCTGGTCTTCCGGTCCTCTGGTCTTCTGGTCCTCAGGTCCTCTAGTCCTCTGGTCTTCTGGTCCTCTGTCCTCTTCTCCTGTGGTCTTCTAATCCTCAGGTCCTCTGGTCTTCCGGTCCTCTGGTCTTCTGGTCCTCAGGTCCTCTAGTCCTCTGGTCTTCTGGTCCTCTGTCCTCTTCTCCTGTGGTCTTCTAATCCTCAGGTCCTCTGGTCCTCGGGGCCGATGGAGAGCGGTTGAAAAGAAGGAGCTAAGGCAACAGCGAAGGAACAGGAAGCTGACTCCCGAACGGGGCCGTTTAATGGTGAGGTGGAAGGGGGGGCGGCGCCATCTGAGCACTACGACCTCTGAGCACGGCAAAGTCTGTCTTTTTTTTTTTTTTCAGAATTTGTGGAATTTTCAACATGGTCTGCTGTTGTTTACATTTTCAGTGTGTTTATTTTCTGCAAACAAACACGTGTGTTGAGTACGTCAATCATCCATCCATGCATCTTCTAGACCTGCCTCCTCCTGCACTCAGGGTCTCGGGGGTCTGCTGGAGCTTCTGAAAGCTGTCATTGGGTGAAGGCAGGGGGACGCCCAGGACAAGTCGCCAGTTCATTACAGGGCCGCATGGAAAGACAAACAAACGTACAAACATTCACACTCACTCCCACGCACACACACCTCACTTGCGTCACATGCATGTTTTTGGATTGTGGGAGGAAGTCGGAGAACCCGGAGGGAACCCAGGCAGATACAGAGAGTACATACAAAATGCACACAGAAAGGCCCAGGATCGAACCCGCAACCCTCTTGCAGCACCACTGCGTCGCAACTCACGTTCAGCCAAATCGTCAGGATAGGACAAATAAGAAGGGCGCCGAACTGATGGCATCACTTCCTGCTCAGCGACGTATCACGTCTTTGTGGGCGGTGAACACAACATCATCATCATCATCATGTTTGCCGGCAGGTTTGTGGGAGAGAAAATGCTCCTCGGCAAGATAACCAGGAATTTTTCTCAGGTACTTTTTATCACCAAAACTGTCACTTCTTTCCTTTCCATCTGAGACCATTTTCACGTGTGTGAAATTTCAAATGTCTCTAAAATAAATCAACTTCTTTGCAAACTGAGATTGGGGGTTTCAGTTCTGTAGTTCTTGTCGATGCTCTCTCTCTCTCTTTCTCTCTCTCTCTCTCTCTCTCTCGCTCTCAAATGGACGAAGCCGGCAGGCCGCCGGAACGTGAACGATTGTCGCAGGACAACGAGCAGCGGTCGGTTACATAAGTCAGAACTTTCTTTCACATCACAGCAGAAGTCTCCTCTTTTCAGGATTCTGCCATTGTTAGCGCCGCCGCGGTGCTTATTTATCTATTTACTTTTGAAGTTGCTTCACGATTAACTTCCTCCCCCACATCGTCGTTGTCGTTGTTGTCGTTGTTGTCGGCCGCGACACGCAAAAACATTTGCGCGCCAATTATCCGGGTGCGTGCCGGAGTGAGTG
Organism: Thamnaconus septentrionalis; assembly: GCA_009823395.1. Taxonomy (NCBI): domain Eukaryota; kingdom Metazoa; phylum Chordata; class Actinopteri; order Tetraodontiformes; family Monacanthidae; genus Thamnaconus; species Thamnaconus septentrionalis. The sequence continues at coordinate 18,151,878 of CM020503.1, read as the reverse complement.
CCGCGCGAGTCAATTTAAATAATTCAGCCATCGACGAGGGCAAAGCTGTCAGCGGCGTTTTTTGCTCTCGCTGAATCGTATCGCGATCCGACAGCCGCTCCTCGTGGAAAAACACTCTTCCCGCGGTACGGATGAATAAATTCATCACTCATAAGCTCATTTCCCGGAGACTTTGTTTGCATTATGAGGCGCCCCGGCGCCGTCGGCTTCAAAAAGCTCCTGGAAAAAAAACCCTCTGCGAGCGCTTCTACTTTATTTCATTCCCTCAAAGGTGGCAAAGCGCTATTAGCAGCGATTTATGAGGAGGGTTAGGCTTGCAAAAAGCCTCTTCAGATTTGGCATAAGAGGCATCAAGAAAAAGAAATTGTTTCGTTGCCATGGCGGCAGCGGCGGCGGCGGCGGCGCTGCTCTCACCTCCAGCTCGCCGCAGTCGCACTCCTCCCCCTCCTCCACGTAGCCGTTGCCGCACTTCTGGCCGCCGTAGAGCACCTTGACCTCCGGCATGTTGAAGAGGCACATGCCCACGCCCTTCTCAAAGCTGGCCGTCAGGTCCTTTTTGCTGCAGCTGCTGAAGACGGTGGGGAAGGGGTAGCTGAGGAGGGAGAGCGGAAGAGGGTCGGTTAGTGGTTTAAAGAGCGCAAATGAATCCCTCTGAACTCACCAAACACACCAGGAGCATCGGTCAAAACATCGTTTGTAAACATCAGACAATCGGATCTTTGCTGGATTTGATCAGAACGGAGCCATCAGAAGAAAAATCGGTTCACCCGATTATCCTGCAGTAGTGTGCTGCCACCTGTAGTGACACGAGTAGCAAAGAGACACAAGGACACAACCACTCCTCCTACACCCCCTCCAGCCTGAAGTCATCAGCGCTAATCAAAAAATCTATTAGCCACTTGAGCTTGATGGCTTCCCCAAAGCTCCGTCAGCAGGGAGTAGCAGAGGAGTCGCAGAGACTCCAATCAAATCAGGATCGCTTTTTTTAGGCTTTTTAGGCTGAATTAGATTCATTTTTTTTTCTGGGATCGGCTGACGGAGGACAAAACAGCTCCGCAGCTTTGCACACCTGGCACGGCTCTTTGTCGAGCAGTTCGTGCGACTGTGGAGCCTCGGATGACGCCGTGCATGCGTGGCAAGTGTGCAGGAAGATTTAATCACTTTCTCTCTCTCTCTCTCTCTCTCAAAGTGGCCCTTGAAAAAAAAAAAAAAAAAGAAGAAGACGTGTGAGGTTGTAACACCTCCGCGGTGAGTAGAGCTCAACAAGGTTGGAATAATGCGAAACTCCAACTGATGACGGCCCTCGGAAACCGTCTGTGCCGAGCATTCACATCCCTGGCTTGTGAAAACAACCAAGCAAGCAAATAAATAAATAACTAACTAAATAAATAAAAAAATAAATAAAAAAATACATAACAGCTAAGCCTGAGTTTTATATTTTATTTTGAATTTGCTTCATGACGAACACGAGTCGGAATTCGCCGCGACTCAAAGGTTTTGACACAACCTCGTTCTCACAAACGCCTCCCGCTTCCTGGTGGAGGCGGCGGTTTACATCAACTGGGCCGCCACCGAGAAAACCTTCCGTCACCCCTGCTGACGCCATCCAGAGGGTGAGTCAGGTTTAAAGTCGGGGGGAGGAAGGGCCGGCTTCAGAAAGCGATCTCTGCGGCCCCCCGGGATTAAAAGAGAAGAAAGAGGGAAAAAAAACAACAAATTAAAACTGAATGCATGAAATACTGTAGTTACAGCTTTTTTCACTCCATCCCTCCATCCCTCTGTTCTCCATGAAGTCATGCTGCACTCCCCCACTGCTCCCCGGCTGGCAGGGGCAACTCGCCGCTCCAGCTGTTCTTTACGAGAGGCAGAAGAGAAACGACTGGCGTGGGAACACGTCATGGCGGCTACATGGAAAGTGTGCAGGTCGTTACTGCAGCCTGGACCGTCTTCAGGCCGCCGGGAACCAGGTGGACACATGGTGGCTCATGACTGAAACTGGAGGTGGACAAACCCTCTTCACACGGGAAGTCCTGGAGGCTGCAGGCGTTCCTCTCATCCTGAACCTCTCCTTCAACACACTGGTGTACTGCCACAACCTGGTCGCGCTCCAGTCGGCAGAGAGCGCAAAGCAAATCACCGCAACTGAGCCGTCGCACAACATTTCCCCTCCGACGGGGCTTGAGCGGATCGGCGGCAGGTGGGAGGATCATTCCAAGAACGTCTGCAGGTTAAAAAAAAACCCTCTAAATGAGCTCAATCCCATTGTTGCCATCCACACCGACGCATATGCTAATAAGCTCCTCCCACATGTTGCCGTTCCTGTCCGATGCCTTGCTTGACGGCAGGAAAGAGACTTTTGTGGTAAACAGAAGAATTGTGATGCAGCTCCATGTACACATGCATGCTGCTGTATTTATCAGAAAATTCAGAAGAAATTCTTCCTTTTCCTTCTCAGGAAATCAAAACAAAAAACCTCTCTTTCTCCCAGCGTGCTGCAAAACTGATTCATTTCTTTGGCTGCCAACATCTTGCCTAAAATCTTTCAGACCGTTAGATTGAATTCCAAACCAAACCGTTCAAAGACACTTTGGGGTCAAATGTGAAGCCGCCGCAGGATAAAGGCGGAGCTCTCTCGCCCCGCCTCCCCTCTCCCCCGCCCTCTATCAGCCACATGTGCTCCAGATCAGAGAGGAGGTGGCGAATCGCACCGCAGCACATCTTCACACAGCCAGTTAATGTCACATAACACACACGGTGGTGTTTTTGAATCACACACATCGACCACATCGCCGCTGTGTGCAGTAATGGAGCTGAAGCCGTCTGCAGTATGCCGGCATGTTAGCGGAGCTCCGGGATTCAAACTCTGACGGTGAAAAGTAAGAAATGTTTCAAGCATGGGTCAGTAATACAGCGCCACGCAGCGTTGCTCTGGCGTCGCATTCAATATTGAATTTACGGCAGTTCCCTTTTTGGTGCGTCATGTCGCTGCTGGTGTCCTCTGCTGAAGGCCGGCGGGAAGCAGGAAGTGAGGCGGGCTGATTTCCCAGCGGAGCCAATTAAAGAGGGCAGGGAGGATTTCCTCCTCGTCGGCAGGGTCACCGTTTCCACGCCACCACTGGCCGTCGTGAGTGGGGGGCCGGGGGGGTCCTCGTATTTGCCTTTTTAACGGCCAGTGAGGCGACGCTGGGATACGGAGAAAGTGGAGCAATGTGAAAGACGGCGGCCGATCCAGGAAGCAGCTCGTACAGTGTCGCAGACTCACATCTGGAAAACAGCTGCACGCAGCGTTCAGGGAACCTTGTATGGGCGTAACAGGACTTGAGTCACACTTGGACATTTTCGTTCCGTTTGGTGCCCAAATTCTTCAGAAGTTCAGAAGTAATTTTCCTATTAATTCAACTAAGGTCCCAAGTTCTGCTGCTTATTTTCCACATCTTCATAACGGAGCAGCCTGGAAAACTCTGCGGGTCTCTGGAAAACAGCGCATTTAGCCCTCTGTTTACAGCGTCCTGCTAAAGTCCACCGGTGCTTTGTTGGACCCTCCTCCACATGACAAAAACAAGGCAGCCTCAGAGGGCGGAGCCAACACCTGCTTTTTTTGGGGGGTGTGGTCACAATCCCGATAGAAGCATCGATGAGTTTTGTGACCTCACAAAGGGATGATTTTGATTTTATTTTTGTTTAGAGCTGTGTGATTAAGCAAACACTTTGTGAAAAGTGGAGCAAACAGAGACAGCCGAGGATGGAATTTTTTGAAAAACTGTCGATATGGATATGGGGACCTTTTTAATTGTGCAGTGGCATTAGTGGATCAGTCATCCAGAGGAAAGCAGACCAGATGGACGAGTCTGAGAAAAGTGAGGGGGAGAAGCCGCTAGCAGCAGCAGCAGCAGCAGCAGCAGCAGCAGCAGCAGCTGGCCTGCTGGGTGAGTCAGACCCATCTATCGGGTGCAATTGTCACAGCCACAGTGACTCTTCTTCTTCTTCTTCTTCTTCTTCTTCTTCTTCTTCTTCTTCTTCTTCTTTCTTCTTCTTCTTCTTCTTCTTCTTCTTCTTCTTCTTCTTCTGGGTTGCTGCTGCGACAGGCCTCACAGGGGGGAGCATGGAGGGGAGGGGAGGAGAAGGGAGGAGGTGAGGCTGCCTCTGACGTGGAGCCGGTGGAGGAGAATCAATGGACGAAGGCGGAAAATTAGCCGATACCAATGAGCGCTGGCGACGGGGGCGGTGCTGAGTGAGAACATCATCCTCATCCTCATCCTCATCCTCATCCTCATCATCATCATCATCATCATCATCATCATCGACCGGCCTAAAACTCCCACCTACAGCCGTCGTCATCGCCACCATGAACTGGATCAAAGATCAAACAAAGCAGCAGAAATAAACCCGAGCAGCTCCAGACGGAGTCGCAACAGGAGGGGTTTTTTCTTTCAATTAGCGCTCCGCTCACTTGAAGCCTGGAATCAGCAGGGCATTCTGTTTTTTTTTTTTTTTTTATCTTTCTCTCTTTTGTTCTCCCTCATCAGCTCAGATCCCACAGATGATCCCCCCTCCCCCCACCCCCACTCTGTGTCTCAGGAAAAGCTGCTGGCGCCTCCAGAAAACTGGAAACAAACAGTTCAGGGCGTTGACATGCTCACTTTTTATGGGGCAGGGGGTTCAATGTGATTGAATTGTTTCAAATTGACAGAGATGAGATTGTCTCGTTGACATGAAGAGTGATAGGAGTGACGGGACTGAGTTGTGGGTGACACAGAATTCCAGACCTGGATGAACCTGGAAACCTGCTGGTATTTGAGGGGCGTTGGCCAGAACAGTCAAGCTCGCTGAGTCTCTTTTCAAACTACAATCTGATGATGGACTCTGATCAGATCAAAAACAAAGTTTCTGCACCTCTTCCAATCCATTCACAATTTTAATCAGATCACAGTGTCATTTTAATGCAATTTTAATCAGGTCGGCCTTTAATTCGATTTTCCCTGATTTGTCAAATCAGCCATAAAGTTGTGGGAGTTCTTTGTCATTTATCATAGTGTCCAGGTGGACACAATGGCACCGTCTTGTATATACATACATACAGCGATTGATTGGCAGCTGAGTGATGGTGCTTAACACTCAATAGACGCATTTACAGCTAAGAAAAAAGCCCTGAGGGTCAACGTTATCATTCTGCGGGTCATTCAGGCTAAACTGAGTGTTTTTTCTCTCCTGTATTTCATTTCAAGGCCGCTCTGTCGCTGCGACGGTGGAAAAAAATTGCATTTTGCGTGCGAGCCGCTGAGTTATTGTTGGTCACTGAAGAGGTTTTATCAGTGATAAAAACTCAATTATCCGCAGCACTGAGGATAGGGTGAAGGTAAAGTAGGGACCAGATCGATTTTCAGCATCGGCTGGAGAGAAAAGAAGTTCAGACCCTGCAGAGAGCGAAATAAAAAAATAAAAAAAACACAACGAAAATCTCAAATGTGAACGTTTGATTTATCGCTCAGCGCTGCGCGGTGGCTACCGACCTCACTCTTTTTTCACACCTGAAGGTCACGACCACGAAGTGGGACTCTGACGCTTCTGGGACTCTGACGCTGGGACTCTGACGCTTCCAAGCTGAGGAGGTGATAAGTGTTCCGCACGCCGACACGGAGAGAAAAAAGTGCATAATAGACACTTTTCAAAAGCCTTTAACTATTTATTTGAAGCTGCTGGTGAGAGATTTTCCGACATTAATGTTGCATGTGTGTCGGAGAATAGAAACACTCCGACCGGCCGGCCGCGAGTGAGAGAGAGAGAGAGAGAATCTAACAGTACTGTCTTCGTTTAGTCTCTAATATTAGGACGGAGCCGCTGACCATGAATAACCACAGTGCAGGGTTAAATATAAAACTAAAACCTCCTTCAGCCTTTAGAAGCAGGGACTGTGTCTCGCTGTGAGTCGGCGTTGACCCAAACCAAACACACGGAGGGATGATTTCCAGCAGGTTCTCACTCAGAACTAGACTTCAGCTCTGAACGCCACAGTTAGCATCTAAATAACACTGATAATAATAATAATGATGATATAGAGCAAATTGGGCCAGATGTTGTTCAGTCTGCGGGGTAAACTCAGAGCCTTTCAGACTCTCGGGACGGTTCATTTTCTACGTGTATACACCGCCGAGTTAAATTCAGCCCAGCGGATGTAAACCGAGTCCTGTCAGGATCAGTGGAAGTCGTGCACTGCCACTGAACCGTCGTCGGGAATGAATCACAGCCTCCAGGCAGCGGCGCAGCTGTCCGATCGGCCCCGGACCGCACGGGCCGACGACTGAACCGCAATGTTTTCCTTCCTTCCTTCCTTCCTTCAAATGCAGAGCAGGAGGAACAATATTTACGTATATTCATGTATATCAAACGGTTGAGTCACAATATCAGAGGTTTGTGTCTCTGTCTGTGTCTTCATAAGGATGGGACCTCCTAGATGATGAATTTTTTTCCATCCTGATAGAGGTGGAGTGAAGTCAAGCGGCTGGTGAGGCCCAACTGCACCCAGTGCTGCCAACACCCCAGTAAGAAAAGTAGCTATTGACTTAAAGTCACTAAATGATGTCTAAGTGCCTAAGTTGCATAATTGGTCATGTGCATGTCATTGTAAAGGACAGTGTAGGGCTGACAAATAAATATGTTTAATGAGTTTGGAACTAATAATGAACTTGTTCTGACACTCTGGCAGAGTGACTGTTTTGGTTTTAAACTTTATGTTCTAGGTTCATATAACAAGTGACAAGAAAAATATGAGTAACCATAAGCATATCAAAAAAGAACAAAGTTACAATTTTATCCACAACATTTAAATCATAAAACCAGTCTAACATAACATTTCTGAGTTTTCTTAAGTATTAATTTTGTTACATGGCAGCACAATTCGTGAGCAGGTCAGAAGCAGGACACGACATGGTTTCACATCCGAGTTGCCAAAAGTTTCCGAGAACAACAGAAAAAGTCGCTTTGTCGACCACAGAGAGTGAGAGAGAGGAAGAGAGAGAGGGAGAGAGAGAAAGAGAGAGAGGAAGAGAGAGAGAGAGAGAGAGAGAGAGAGAGAGAGAGAGAGAGAGAGAGAGAGAGAGAGAGAGAGAGAGAGAGAGAGAGAGAGAGAGAGAGAGAGAGAGAGAGAGAGAGAGAGAGAGAGAGGAAGAGAGAGAGAGAGAGAGAGAGAGACAGAGAGAGAGAGAGAGAGAGAGAGAGAGAGAGAGAGAGAGAGAGAGAGAGAGAGAGAGAGAGAGAGGAAGAGAGGGAAATAGAGAGAGAGAGAGAGAGGAAGAGAGAGAGTGAGAGAGAGGAAGTGAGAGAGATAGAGAGAGACAGAGAGAGAGAGAGAGAGAGAGAGAGAGAGAGAGAGAGAGAGAGAGAGAGAGAGAGAGAGAGGAAGAGAGAGACTCAGAGAGGAGAGAGAGAGAGAGAGAGAGAGAGAGAGAGAGAGAGAGAGAGAGAGGAGGAAGGGATGAGCGACTCACCCGGTGGAGGGGGTCATGATGCAGCCGCCCCGCTCGGCCGTCACCCTGCAGCCGCAGCCCCGCTCCGGCGTGTCGTGGTTCATCCCGAAGTTGTGTCCGAGCTCGTGGGCCAGAGTCACGGCGGCGCCCAGCGGGTTGTCCGAGTGGTCCTGCCAGCACCAGGAGAGAAGAGCTGTGTCTTCATCACGTCTTTTAAATCCTGCTCGCAGTGTCAGTGAGGGTGCAAAGCGACAGTTTGGAATCATTCCTTCTGCCAGAAGAGGCCGGTGAGGAACCAACCTCAAAGTGTTGCAACACAGAAGTGGAAAGTTCAGAACCACCAGGGTTGGTCGCATCTGATTGGTTCAATCAAAGATGGATGACTGCCATTTGCCATTTGGAGTTTTCAACAAAACCTTTTTGTGTGCATTTTCAAGAATAAAGTAAAAAGAAAATTTGTGGGGAAATAAACATCTCTCTCTGCCAAGCTGCTCAATGTTGGATGGAAACAGTCTTGCAGGATAATCTGTGACTCAGCCAAACGCTCAGCTGACGAGTTGAGTGACGAGCTGAACCTGGTCTGAGAGCAGCGCTCCTATTGGCCGGTGCCAGCTGACCTTTAATGGAATAATGAAAACTCCAGTTGGCAGCAATCCTGACATCCTCTGTCTGTTCTCTGCTGCTTCTTCCTGCGGCCGCGTGGCTCCGCCCCCTGTGACCTCACCGCGCTGTGTCGTATTGATGAAAACACAGCATTTAATGAAAACTCAGTTTATCAACTGCAAGCCATTTTCTTTATTTAAAGACATTTAGCGTGTGACATTTAGCGGCCTCTAGTAAGAAGATAGCACACTGCAATTAAACAGCTATTTAGTTGTCGCACATATAAAAATATATATTTAATTACAGTGGGGTCTTTTTTGCCCGCTGACCACGTCGTCATCCAGCTTCAGTAAAGTGAATCACTGTGAAAACCGGTCTGGACCGGACGACCTGCCCCGAGGAAACACAGGTGACCTCAACCGGTCGCTCTGCAAACACTTTCGCCTGCGTCAGCGAATCACGTCCGGAGGAAGGTCACCGTGATGCTAGCGCCTGTTTCCTGGTGTCACACTGGATCTCACGGCCTTCGAACAGCTAAACCTGAGCAGATCTTTATGGGCTACTGAAGTGATGTGGTGGATCACTGCACACACGTCTTTATTCCCTGTAGTTGCCTGTGAAGGTTCCAGCCTGGACCGTCGGAGCTCATCTGATTCTGTTTTTTTAATCTTAGGAAATTAAAATGGTGATGACTTCAAGCCAAAATATCTGTTTTTTGTCCCCAGATTAGATTAAAAAAAAAAAAGAGGAGCAAGACAGCAGCGTTTACTCCCACATCCGCTGATGCAGAGGATTTAATCCATCTGAGTCAGTTTGTAGCAGCGCAGTCTCCTTATTGAAACATAAATTTCTTAGCCAGACGCGACGCCGCTACTCGAATCACTGTGTAATTAAATCAGAATTTATAGCCCTGCCTCAGCACACAATAGCTAATTAAAAAACAGCGTCTAATGATTTAGAAACTGAGGGGGGAAAAAAGCAAATAATAAGAGACGAATATTATCAGCTAACCTGTTTTTTGTTGTTTTTTTTTACCCCCCCCCCCACACACACAGGACAGAGCAGGGAAACATTACTCACAACAAGAGAGTGTAATTGCATATTGCCAGCCGGCGTTAAACAAACAAACGCCGCTGGGTGGCAGCTTATCGGAGTGCCGCCGTGCCGCCGGGGTGAGAAATGAGACAAAGCCAGATGGGCTCAAAGTGCAGGCACGGAACAGTAAGAGGGTAAAAAAAAAAGTAGCAAAAAGGGCGGTGGGAAAAAAATCCAGGGAAATTTATCAGGACAATGTTGGCACAGAGTGTAAATAAAGGGCAGAGTTATTGTGACGTCACCCACCGGCCTGCGAACACTCGTTTTGAAGCCCAGTTGTCAGTTTCACTACAGTGAGGAGCGCCACCTGGAGTTTCTAGTCCGTTTTGGAACTGGAAGATTCCATACTGGGATGTGTGGGCGGGGCCAGAGGTGAGCAGCGTTTGGAGTGTGTTTGCACCTGAGCTGGCAACTAAACTTTAGCCGCGCCAAGACTTTTTTGTCCTTCATACTCAAAATTAGACCAAATGAGACAAATTGAACATCACAAATTTTTACAGGTGATTTAGACCAACAAGAAAGCTGATACCAGTTTGTAACATCGCAAATTTAATTTACTTTCCGTATTGACAATTTTAGTGAATCAGCTAAACCACTCAAAGGCAGCGAGTGCTTCTTTTAGCGGTTGTTGCAACAAAGCCAGTCAAGAGTAAAATTCAAAGTTTTTTCTTATTTTTTTAAAGTATCCATTCTGATAAAACTGCAACTGGTAGAACAGCTACGCTAATCTATAGCAGCAGCAGCCATTGTTTATGACTAATGCTAACTTCTTCTTCTGTGTTTTTTTTTTTTTTTACCGCAGCTTAGTGTAGCTACTCTCAATAAAATGCCACTGCATGTAGAATCTGCTGAAAATCAAGAGCAATTGAAAATGCTGTCTGCAGGCGGTCGCCAAGATGGACGAGCGAGGTTTCAAGGGGTGAAACCTGAGCGATCCAGCCGCTGCACGAGGTCATCAGGTGCCCTAACGAATCCAGCGAACCGACCCAGTGCAGCCTGGATTCTGTCTCCAGTGTGGAAAACTCGCCAAACCGCCAAGCACCGTCTGCGTTCCGTTTCTCCACACCAAGAAAATGAGTGCGACACTCAGAGCTGGCGGATGGGGATTCCAGATGGATGTTCAGGGTTTAACAGGCCACGAGAGCCGCAAGAAAATTTCTCCTAATGGGCTGAAAAGGTGCCGAGTGAACAAAGGTGGATGGGCTCCGTTGACACTGGGCGGCGCTGTTTTGCAATGACATCTTCATGTCGGAAGGAAGAGGGATGGGTTGAGGGTTCGGGGGGGCAAGGAACCATCTGGGGGGCCTGGCTGGAACCTTGACTGGAACTGGAGCCACAGGACAAACTAGACACTAGAAGCTCAGACGTCTTCATCCTGGATCTCACAGGACGGAAACCGCAAATGCACTGGATTTTCAACCTCGGCAGGTGCCGGCGCCCCCTACTTGTGTATTCCATACGCGTGGGTCTATCGGCGTCGAGCCGAGGGCACCGAGCGGCTCGGGCGGCTTTTCCGGAAAATAGAGCCTATGATGTATGTGTGCCCTCTGGATAATATAATATCAGCACCGGAATTCTGAGTTCAACCTTTCGCAGGATGCTCAGGGGAGAAAAAGAGGAGCCTGATGTCAGACAGGAAGGAGGTGGAGGAGAGTTGGGGGGCAGCGGGGAGGAGATGAGAGGGATCGAAAGAACCTGGTCTCCATCTCAGCGCCACTTTATTTTATTTTTTCTTGCTTGTCCGCTGGCCTGAGGCTTGATTACAGGCTCCTGGGAAGGTTTGACTCACCATGACGATTCCCCCGGACTGCTCTGCCGTGCACATGCTCATGATGGGCGCCATGCCGATGGTGGTTCCCTGGAAGTAGACGCCGCTGCAGGAAAGAGAGAAGAGGATTGTTAGATTTAGTCACGTAGAACCGTTGTCCACGCACATCCATCATTCAAGCCTTGAAAGGTCGAGAAGTGTCTGTTGGAAGCAGAAGCCAAATCACAAGAGAGTCACTGGAACACGAGATGATGGTGAACAGAGCAGCTGCCAACATCTCAGGAAGCTCAGAACGTGATTAAATCATGTCCTGGTTCAGATCTGATTCATCCACATTACAGTCAATACGTCAAGTTAAATAAATCCAACTTTTTTTTTGTTTGTTGCTTTGGGTCGTTGGTTCAATGTCCAGCTGTGGTTATAAAACCATTGTTTGGACCCAATCAGGTCACCTTTATAATAAAAAATCCCCCCAAAAAACACAATTCTGATCTTGTTTTCCTCCATCAGGACGTCGAACCTGATGAGCTGGGCGTTGTCATGGGGCTTCTGAGGCAGCAGCTTGACCTTCCGCCAGTCCAGGAACTCGTGCAGCGTGGTGAAGGGGTCCTGCGTGATGGGACACTTGTCCGCGTCGCTCCACACCTCCAGGCCCACCAGGGCCACCCGGATGTTCAGGGCCCTGTAAAACTGGTGGGTGAAGGAGGGAGAAGGGAAGTGGAAGTTTCAGGTGAGAGAACTGGAAGCTCTTAAAACAACAACAACAACAACAACAACAACAACAACAGGTCCAAACAATACGTCTGGTTCTGGCATCCATCTGCTGCTTTATGGTAAATTATCCAGTTAAGCAGATATATTCCAGATTATCTGTGAAGTTGACATACTTTATGATTGGTCCAAGGGTTGATCAGTTTAGTAAAAGATGAAGCAACTTTGCTAACATAAAGACGATTAATAACTCAAAATGTGATACTCAGAGGAATTAATCAATCTAAGTCAATCTAAAATGTAAGCACTTGTTGTCACCGTTTCTCCTCAAAATCTCCAAATATTACACACTTCACCTTTGTGGTGCCTTTCAAGGAAGCCCAAGGTCGCATCAGTGAGAATAAAACAGATTTCGCAGCAAATGCTAATACTACGAAAACTAAAAACAAAAAGTACCAACGAGGCCTTAACACTAAAATCGCTTGTTGTTACATCCATTTCATCCAGATTTGGGCTCCTGCCGCTGCCCGCCGACAACATTACACAATTGACCATCCGTTCATAATCCAATCAGCCTTAGCGCTCGCAGGCCGCTAACACTCCGACCTCCAGCGGATCGCGTCGTCGTGCACACCGTCGTGCACGCCGCTGATTTGATTCTTACCTTGTCCACATAATTGGCGATCTCTGCCAGCCGCTGCTTGACCTTCTCAGCGTCCTTGCCTTGCTTCTGAAACTGAAATCAGACAAGGAGAAAAAGAGGTGAGTGCCGCCGCCGCCACCACAACATCCCCTCCCTCCTTGAATATTTATTATCGTCTGGCGTGTTATTGGGGACATATGTTGCGTTGTTGTCGCCGTCATTAAGAGACGCCCCGGCGGAGTCGGACAAGATGACTTCAAACGCCACCTCGGCTTCCACTGTTTGGTTCCTTCATTTTCATTTACCTCACCGCAGCTGTAAATTGTGTGGCCAGGACCTTCACGCCTCGCACTAGTTCCCCTGTGATAAACCTATTAAGATCTGAAAAGGGTTCATTGGGCTAAAATCTCCCTCATTTTTTCATCATTGTGTTTATGATCACTGCTAAGCCAGGAGTCGACACTCCGCAGTGAAGGAAAGTTAAAAGTTAAATGAAACATCAATAAATGATGCAAAATTCACTTCACCGCCGCTGCTTCTTTTTAAACATCAATCAGTGACACTGGACTGCAGACCTGAGATACACTGATGTCACAATGAGATACACTGGATCCAGTGAGGCTGCAGTGACAGGAAGCCGTCGATATCGCTGTGGGGGAAGTAAAAATGTAAAAAAAAAAACGACTGCGCACACGATTCAACGTGATGTAACGTTGACACGAACAGATGAACGGATTTAAAAGACGTTGCAGTTCCCGACCAAACACAGCAGAAGAGCGACGGAGGCGCTGATCCGTCCATGTTTCTGCTTCCAGTATAACGCTTAAATGCAAGTGAAGTTTTATAAAAAATTCACAAGACAAGTTAATAGCAGTTTTCAGAGCGAAAGTCAAAAAAACCTACTTGCTCCATTTTGAAAATAAAGTCGACGCTCGTTTTATGTCTTGTTGCCTGTTCTACTTGTTTTTTTGTGTCTTTCCAAACATGTGGAAGGACCAACAATGCATCACATTTTAGACGGAGGCTGTAAACCGAGGGCTAAATATGACATTTATCTGTCTTATTAGTGTGTTTGTTGTTGTTGTTGGTGGCTAATCAATCACGTGAGGCTAAAAAAAAAAAATAGATGTGAAAATTGATGCCACGTGGGAGCTTTAGGTCTGCCTGCTGAGCTCATCCATCATGTCCCCCAGTCCTAATTTGTGAGTCATGAGAAGGACGATGTCGGAGGCGTAGGAGGTGAAGGAGGAGGAGGAGGAGGAGGAGGAGGAGATGACAGTGGAGACGTCTTATCTCCGTCGGCAGGGGAGATGCTGCTAAGTATGCGACCTCTGACCTCGGGAGGGACAGGAGGCTCTGACCGCTGCTTACCTCTCTGTTGTCGGCCACGATGATCAGCTCCACATACTTGGTGGTCGCCTGGATGTGGCGCTTGTGCTGCAGTGGGGGGAAGGGAGGGATGCAGGGAGGGAGAGGGTGGAGGGGAGGTGGAGGAAATTTAAAAAAAGAGGAGGACAGAGAAGGAGGCCAGACTTAATAGCATCTTTGCAGAAAGGGCACCCTGAATTTATTAGGCGGCCGTCGGCCTGAACCAGAGCCGACACTTGAAAACACAAAAAAGAGTCTGGAAGCAATCAGCAAGAACTCGGCCCGGTTCTGACCCGAGATGAGCCGCTAAGGTCAGACAACAGACCTCCGAGGAGTTCCAGAGATCCGGAGCCGGCCAGCCACAGTGCCACTGACTGAGGAACCAACCAAAAACGCTTTTTTTTTTTTTTAATGTAGCAGCAACTGGCAACGCATTTCGAAAATCTCTGCAAATTGAAAAATTACAGGGTTGTTTGTTTTGGGTTTTTGTGTCTATTTCAGTTTGTCAGACTCAGCATTTGAAGCACAACCACCAGTGCTTGTGCATTGACTTAATAAAGAGAGAACTTCAAGTGTGGAACCTCACTCAGCCACCAGGAGGAGCTCACGTCAGAAAGTGTCCTCAGGCCTTCTGTCATTGAGAGAAACCAACATTTTCCTTTGTGACAAAAAGCAGGAAGTGATGTCAGGCCGCCCTCAAAAGAACCACAGAAGAAGTGTCCAGTCCCAAACTGGTTCCCATCTTGATGGAGGCTCTCAGACACAACGCTGCTGAGCGCTGCTATTAGCCTGGACGCTGCAGCTGCAGCTGAACTGGACGACATTTCGCACATTAAAGGAGATAAAAGAAGAAGAACAACAAAGATGGCGGCACACTTCCCAGTTCCTCCTACGGACTGGTTTTTAACTCGAGTCCAGTTAAACATCACAGGCTCACCAGCAGGCGGCCGTGTGTGAAGCAGGGTGAAGTAGCTGTTGCTAACTGGGTCATCGGGAAGTAAAAGCAAATATGATTGGTCCACAGGAGGTTCACACAGCTTTTCCAGATGGAAACAGGAAATAAAAGCCCACCAAAAAAAAAACTTTCCACCCAGTCACAATGTGCTTTTCGCTTTTAGCGTTTATCATCTGGTTTGTGTTGACATGTTAAGAGTTTCTAATTAGACAACAAAGTGTAGCTGAGCACAAAGAGGAGGAAGAAACTTTTTATTTATTTATTTTTTAATAAATCTTCACGGATCTGAAAATGAAAGCAGGTTTTGACCAGGCGATGGCAGCATGCAGAGGTTTCGGCTAATTAGCATCCGGAGGACAGACTGAGTGACGCAGGAGCAGAGAGGTGGTGAAAGAAAAGTGTTTTACGACGCAAGTGGTGGGAAATTGATTAAAATCCTGGTTGAATTAAAAATTTAGGGGTGCAAATCATTAAGGTTGTTCTGTTTCACTTCATCACACACTGACAGGCCGACATCCTCGCACACAACACACACACACACACACACACACACACACTGGGATCCCACTCTGTGCTGCTGGCTCAGGGTTCGGCCCTCACACTATGGCCTACTTTCAACCTGAGCCTCCTGATCCTCCGCTGGCCCTGCAGTCTGGATCCTCTCGCCTCTTATCGGCCTCCTCCAAAGATAAGCCGGGATGGCCGAGCCGAGCCAGCGAGCTCTGAACGCACCCCTGTGGTGATAACCGAGTCAACGGGAGGCCACTGGAAATGAGACGCACGTGTGAGACAAACACCCGCGCACACACGCACAACCTCCCAGTCTTAATGCAATAAATTGAATAACAGCGTTTCCAACTGCTTCTAAAGGCCAAAGCAGAACACCTGCTGCAGCTCCGTCGCCACCCGCTGGTCAACCCCTCTCCCCCGCCTGCCCCTCCGCCCGACGGACTAATTTCTGCAACACAATCGAGGCCCCTTGGCGCTCGTGCCGCTGCCGTCCCGCTTCTGTCAGCTCGCCATTGAGTCTCCTTCGCCTTTCCACACCGACATGTGACTCTTTATCTGCGACGCCCCGGAGCAGGGCAGCACCGCGTGGCTTATCGCTGCCGCCACAGCAGCAGCAGCAGCAGCAGCAGTCAGTGTGTCACATGCTGAGGTGAGCTTCCCTCCTGTCCCCCACCCCCGCAAGTGTTTTACATCCAATTTCACCTTCGCATTCACCACAAAGCCCACAAATTTGTTCATTTTTTTGTCAATTTTCTGGTTTTTTTTGTTGTTGTTTTTTCCCCAATCAGCCGTTGGGGGGGATTAGCGCATCCTGAACCTTCTGAAGCACATCTGTCTCCATTTACCCCAGATGTTTTTCCTGTCCGGCACGTCCGTGTGCCCTCCTGACGCAGCGCTTCAAACAAGTGGGAGACAACAGCGCGATCAAATCAGAGGAGAAAAAGAACAGTGTTAATGTTGTCAGGGGAGAGCTCACGCTCTGCGGATGTGAATAAATCATCGCTGTGGGGATTTTTCTTCATCTTCTATTCTTCTGTTTGTTATCTCGGCCTGGCTCTGTCTGTCTGAACGTCTGCTCGGCTCCGTTTTCTGCACAAATAAATAGAAACTCGGCTCCGACGAGCAAGACGCTTTGGTCGGCCGCATTTTGGAAGAAAAGTCAATGAAGTCAACATTAAAAATAATAAAAATAATAATAGTAACCGGAACCATGAAGGTTTTTAGAAGAAACAACTCCTGTTCTTCCCGAAACACTTCAGGGTCTCAGAAAATCAGAAGGTGATACTCTCTGTGATGTCACAAAGGGCAACAAGAAGTCACGGACGCCTCGTTTTTTCCCCCTCCCCTTCTTAACATGTGGCAGGGCCACCGAAGCCTTCTAGTTCTAGCAGGAGGCTGTAAACAGAGGGCTAACCAAATCATTCTGCACCCAAGAGATCCAGAGAGTTTTTAAAACAATTAATGACAGTAAGAGCTGAGAATGAGCGTCTAGGACGGGACCTCAACAAACATTAGCGGTTGCTAACTGGGGCAACTGGAAGTAAAAGAAAATCTGGAGGACCGGAGGACAGACTGAGTGGTGACGCAAGAGCAGAAAGGTAGCGAGCGAAGACATGTTTTAAGTCATAGGAAAAAACAAACAAATAAATAGGTGGATCTGCTCAGGGATTGGTCGCTGGTGCTCTGACATCACAGCTAGTAGTGGAAGGCTGTGAGATGCTAGCAGAGAAGAATGAACATCAGAGCGGCCATGAAGCCACCGCCTGATTGCGATTTATTGTTTGACTGCGACATTCGGTTACGTGTGGTTCACCTCTGACTTTTTTCTTGGTTTTCCGATCTTCGGGAGAGATCTTTTTCTGAGGCCGTCCTGCAACTATCAGGGAAAAAACACTTCCCTCCGCACCCCCAGTTTTCACCTAATCGGCTCTCCAGGATTCCGTCCCAGACGGCTGTGATTTAAGACCACGCGGCTCCTCAACCAGGCCGAGTTCCCACTGCAGACATGATGTACCGGCCGATTTCACACTCCCCCCCAGCAGAAAACCCAGCGGCCACTTACACTTAGCAGCCAGCGCGCCTCCCTGCCGACGTTTATCACGGCTTCACGGCTCGCAACGCATTCGGCTAATGGACACGTCGTCATATCAGACGGAAGAAATGAGTGAATAATTCAACAAGTGGCAGCTCCTAAAATATACAGCGGGGCCACTTACCACCATCTACATTGCAAATGATCCCTCCTGAGAGGGTTTAAGGTGAGCGTATTTCATACAGCGTGCGTCACAACCCAGGAGCGCCGGAACATTTTTCACCTTGGCAGCTTGTTTTTGGGTTTTTCTTTCAAAGAAAAAAAAAAGAAGCCTTTTTTATAGCAGAACTCGATGGCACATGGAACCACTACATTTCATAAAAAGTTAAATAAATAAAATGTAAATAATCCAGCTGTTCTTACAGATGTATTTTTTTTCCTTTTTTTTCCTAATTTAAAATTTATTTCTTTATTTCTTCTGTAATCACATAATTTTTTTCTTCTCTTTGTGCTGTACACGCTGCTGCAACATTTCCCCAATGAGGGATTCATAAAGGCAAGCTATTCTATTCTATTCTGTTCTGTTCTGTTCTATTCTATGTGTAATATGACCAGAAAGGAGATTCCAACTATCGCTTTTTATATTTTCAAAGGGGTGATACGCGGTTTTCATCATTGTCAGCATAAAGGTAAGAGGTGCTCTGTGTTATTTCTTCTGGGGCAGAGCGTCACATGACACGCCCTCTCTGTCTGTTGATGTCCAACCCTTTTATGTCCTTTTGTTTGCACAGCCTGCACCGCCAGTGCGTGCATGTTAGTGCATGTGAATCTCCGCCCCCTCCCGCCCATCGGAACAGCTGCCTGACCGCCATTATCAATAGCGAGAAGCAATCGCCTCTCCTGCGGGCAAACACGGTGCCACTTCAGAAAACACATGCAAATAGCATGAAACACACTCCAAATGAATGCTAACGTTGGATAAAATTAAGCTGGCTAAAGCCGGTGAGTTGCTTTCTGTTACTGTAACAGCGACAATGCCGCGTTTACAGGGGGGCAACTATCAATGACGGACCTGCATCCGACAAAATTCTGCAAAAATGCACAAGTGGATTAGTTTTAATTTCACTGTCTTTGTGAGAATAAAATTAAGCAAGAAAGTCGAGCGTGTCAGCTGCAGGTCCGTCACTGATAGTTGCCCCCTTGGAAACACAACATGCTAAAAGAGTTCTGGTAATAAAATGCTACCCCTTCGGATTTAGAGTTATATCGTGCATGACTTTAGCTATCGTTAGCACGCCTAGCTCGTTCACATGACATTCACATGCTTGTGACTTGATATATTTTAATCATCACGCAACACTTTTCTTGGTCGTGCAGTCGCTGTTTGTTGCTTTGACGGGTTCAGCTGTGCTCTGTAGCAGGGAAAAGAAAATATTGCCTCTTAAAAAAAGGGTCCCTCTGTCTGAAAGTCTCGAAGGTTGAGTCAAAGCAAGCGGTCTGGTTTTTGGTAGCATTGTCTCGACTCAACCACTCCAAGACGCAGAACAGGCCAAGTCAAAAAGCAAGTGTGTGGGAGAGTTTAAATGTGGAAGTTAGACCTGGTTAACGGGACACAGATGAAACTAATCAAGGCAAAACCAAACAAGACATATGAAGGAAGGGAAAAACAAAAAGGCATGACTAAATAAGACAGGAAATAACAAAGAGAGAAGCCTGAACGGTGACAGCTGGAGGATAACGAGGCGAATCGAGGCAACAATTAGTTCCAAATGGTGGAAATCTCATCAAGGTGAACCTGATCTCAGGTCAGCGGGAGAAAGAAAAACACTTCCTCAGCACTTCAAGGGTAAGAGAAGAGGAGGTGGGGAGGAGGGGGAGGACACTCAACAGTTACCAAGTCTTAAAGGGATAGTTCGCCCCAAAACTGGAACCTCACCCTTTGTCTACTCACACCAGTGCCAGAGGGCAGATTCCTGTAATCCACTTAGAACTTTTTTTAGATTCTCAGGGAGTTAAATGCTTCCTGCCAGTGCAACACAGACTCACTTCGGACATGCACGGAGATTTAAAAAAATAACACATTTGTTAGCTCGTTTGTTTGCTTACATGCTCCACAAGTTGGTAAACTGAGCCAAAAAAAACATGTTGTTAAAGTTGCCTTTTCAAGTCTAACTGGACTCTTGAGTCTTTGGGATGATTGGAAGGATTAGGGTGTTTTTTTTTTTACAGTCCTCAATCAGCATTGGCTGCCATTGTAATGGAGAGGACTGCTGGAATTCTGCGATGCAGAAGATTAGCGGCAGCTTCAAAATCATCTTTTAAAGTGAATTATCCCTTTAGTAAATAAAAAAGTGTGCTCAGTTTGGTTGGATTGGGCATCAACACCGCAGAACCACACACCTGCCACACAGCACTCGACTCAGGGCACGGTTGGACCGGCCAGCCGAGACCGTGGAGGATGACTCATCATCAGAAGTGACTCTCACCCTGGAGCTGAAGCTCCTGAAGGGGCTGCTGCCCTCCGAAGACCCGTCGGCGGCAGAAGAGGATGAGATGTTGAAGCCGTGGCCGCAGGTGCCGGTAGAGAGGTGGAGGTGTTCAGCCGAGTAGATCCGGTGGGTCCCGTCAGAGCGGCCAGGAGTCGGCTCCAGCACCAAGTACTTGCCCTCCAGCGCGATGAAACCTCTGCAGAGACAAAGAGACCAATCAATCAAGTGACTTTTATTCATAAAGCGTTTAAAGGCGTCTCAAACAATCAAACAATCAACAGACAAACCAACTGATTTATGCAGAGCAGCAGGAAGCAACGGTGCAAGAAACTTCAAGCAGACCCCGCCTCCAAAGGACGACCTTACACAAAGATTGACCTTGACTGTCGGCGTCAAGAAGAACGACGTTAGCTTCCTCCGCTTGAGTATCTGGAATATCATGTGATTCCAGGACGTCAGACTCGTAGATCAGAGTGTTCCAGTCTTCAGTCGCTGGCCCGGTTCCTCTTCTTCTCAACGTTTCCCATGTTTCAACAGTCAGGTTAAGAAGTGATGTTTCCCTGCCGGGGAGTTTGGACCGATCCTGATATTCTCACACTAAACTTGCACAATTTTCCAAAAAAAGAGAGCCTCAAATCACCCTGAAAGTTCCCGTGTGGGCCAACAGCTGCCAATCCAATCGGCCGGCGAGCCAATCGATTGGGTTTTGCCGAGCTTGGAAAGCTGTAACCTTTTGTTCAAGAGCCTCTGTTTCTTTTCTTCAGTAAAACAAATAAATAAACAGATATTTGGGCGGTACGAGCCAGGGTCTCACACTACGACAACTCATTCAGCGCCGGGCAACATTTGGCCGGCGTTCCCAAAACATTCCAGTCACGATGTTGCGCTCGTTACTCTTGTTTGACAACCGCAAATACACGCTGTTTCACACCGCGGAGGATACAAATTCCTATTGAGCTGTCGGGCGTCGACTGAGGTTGGTAATGTTGTGAAAGTCTCACTTGGCCAAAACTTGAGCCAGAGCTCAACAGCGACAGTAAAACAAAGTTTAGAGAGTTTTGTCGAGAGGCTTCAGTGAGTCCAAGCTAGTGATGTCAAAAGCAGTTCTTTTGAGAGTACTGAGTCACTAGAATCAGTTCATTTAAAAGATTTGTTAAAATGATTTGTTCACAGACACGTTCAGTGCTTGGTGGTAATTGTATTATTTGCATTTCATTCAGTCTAATTTAAAATGACAGTAGCTCACGAGGACATGCTGTTTGGGAAAATGGACACTTGGTGGCGTAGTGTCCACCTCGTCTCTTTGAATGCTGGTGTGTCTGAGGAGTGACTGTTCTGCAAACCGATGTACTAAATGGCTGTTCGTTCGTTCTCGAAAGATTCATTCTCACAGGCTCACAGGGTGGCAGCACAGGCGCAGATCAAATTAAGCTGCAGTTCCACTCCCGACCAGCATGCTTGCTGCAGAGCTCAACTGAACTGAGCAAAGACTCATTTCAGGAAGTGATCCAATTCAGTTTGTTCACTCAAAAATGATTGTTCTTTGGAATGAATCGTTTACGAACCATACAAGACTTGTCCGAACCGGCCAATCAGGAACAGCAGCAACATTCCCAGTTGGTTTGTTCGGACTTTCAAACACAAGGGTCACGACATTGGCTTGGAATTGATCAGGGATGATAAAGGTCAGAGGTGAAAGTTCAAGCTGGCGGTGACTCCGGCTGGAATCAAGTCAGCGGTGTCGAGCTGGGAAACCAGCGGCAGAAAGATCAAAGGGCTCTGGGGAATAATCCAAGAATAATTAAAGGAAAGGAAATGCAAACCAATGTGGCCGAATGTGTGAGCAACGGGAGCCAATGAATATTTTTTCTTTTGATGATTTTTTTTAAATGATACCAACTAGAATGATTATAAAACTGCAGAAAGGAAAGATAATGACTTCGATAAAAAAGATAATATGCTTCCAAAACATTGTTGTAACCTTCCAACGTGAGGGTGAGAAGTGAAGAAAATCATGTTCACGCTGAACTGCAGTGATTAGATTTCAGAAAAACACAATTTCAAGGCTGCAGAGAACAGTGTGCAGCTTTAGGCTAAATTATTGACATTACGGTGTATTATTTTATCTGAAAAAAGTCATGAACTACAATGTTCTGGTGTGAGAAAGTCCTTTCTCTGTCTTACAATCAAATCTCCACAAAAAGGGAGAAAAAATCTAATCAAATCAAGAATCAGATTTAAATTCTTTTCATGTTTGCTATTCAAGCATTTTAAACATTCCTGGCCCAACATTTTATCTTTAATCAAGGATTTTAGTTTTTCATAAGCAGCCCTGAGGTCATCCAAACTAATGTCAAGGTCATTCAAATAACTTCATGAGGTCAAGATACAAACATTAAGATAGAGTTTTTTGGTTTTTTTTATTTCTATGCCAGAAATTCTCAAAATTGAACCCATCACTGACTTAATAACCCTGGCAGTTCAGAAAAACTGGCGACCTTTTGTGCGATTTCACTGGATGCAATCTTCTTAACTTATTTACCTGATTTGATTGCAAAGCACTTTCGACCTTTCGCCTATTGGCTGGTTGTCAGTAAACAAATGTCGATGGGCCGAAGTCGATCAGAGTGGCCGTGAAATCTACCGAGAGCGCTTCTAGAAAGGCAGGCGCTGGGAGAGGACAAGAAGCATCTCTCTCTCCCTCTCTCGGTCTCGGAGACGTCGGCGGAGTCGAGTTGCAAAGTGTCTCTCGAGGGAAGCAGAAAATACTCCGCAAAAGAGAAGCAGCTGAGCAGTTGGCTAATGACGGCAGGAGATCGGCTCATTTAGCTGGAAATGTCAACTGAGCTCCACTCCGCGTCCCGAAATAACCCCCAGATTTTGATTCAGCGCTCCCCTGCAGCCCCCACCCCCACCTGAAATATTGATCAGCTGGCTTCCTGCACGGTTTAAAAAAAAAAAAAAAGACTCACTTCACTCCGGCGCAGGTGCTGAGGCTGACGTCCGAGCCGGCGCGGCCCTCCACCTGGCCGTGGTAGTAGCAGTTAGCCTGAGGAGACACAACATCACAAAGAAAAACATTCAGAGCAAAGGGAGCGGCAGTGGTGCAAAAAAAAAAAAAGTTGTTGGGGCGGCGCCTGCAGTTCCTGATGATAGCAGTGAAATACGAGCTCATTAACTCAGGGAATAATTTTTTTCTGCTGCCTTTTAGCAGCACGAGGGGCAAATGATGGCTGGAAAGTGTGGCTCGCTTCACATTTAGCTGCAAAAAGAAAGAAAGAAAGAAAAAGAAAGACACTTGCCGCCTGCTGCATGACTAGAAATTTTTTGTTTCGTTTTCACACAGCAGCTGTCAAACTGTAGTGAGGCCGAGTCAATTAAAGCCGTGTTTGTTGAGGCAGCCAGAGAGGCGGAGGGGAATCGTCTGGTTTGGAGTGAAAACAGGCCGGCTCAGGTGAGGTCGGAGCGCCGAGACTCCGACAGGCCGGGAAAAACAGCAGGGGGTGCGAGAGCTCCGCCCCCTTCGGCCTCACAACCCCTGGAGGCTGCTGGTCCGGAGATAAACGGGAATCCGGGGTGAAAAAGTGCTTCGACTTCCATCAAAGCACTCGGTGACGTGAGTTCAGCCAGAAAAGGAAAAAAAAATCAAAACCCATCTTCAGTCAGAGACGATAAAGCAGCATTAAGTTGTCGGCACTCGCAGAGTTTTCAGCCAGATTTGTGGAGGCAATTTTTGGCCCTTTGGTTTCAGCTGGTGCGCCGTAAATAGGAAAAATTGTAGAATTGTTTTTTTTTAAAACTTTTTATTCAGCTGAGGCGAGGAAAAATGTTTTGGCCTTTTTAAGACTGTGATTTGTGGGGAGAGTTATTGGCAAAATCACAAATTTGTATTAGAATTTGAATGGAAAAAACATTTGCAGTGAGGAAATGAAGGAGTTTTAAATCTAAAATGATCATTTCAAAGGAGCAATTTGCTGCAAAGAGAACTTTCACCCATTTGCCCCTCGCTGCTGCTGCTGCTGCTGCTGCTGCTGCTGCTGCTGCTGCTGCTGCTGTCATCCTCTGAGCCACATCACTGTTCTCCAGTTACAGAGTCGGAAAGAATTTCCAGCTGACGGACAGACAGACAGACAACCACATCATATTTCTGTTTAGTTTGACAGCAGGTGAGCCGTGCTGACTGACAAACAGGGACTCCTCCTCCGTAAACCTGATGACTCCACTGGCATCTAGAGGGCTGGCGAGAGGAGCAGATTCCATTCTTGTCCCTTTAAGTTTGCTAAAAAATTTATTAGAAAAACGCTGAAGTGAGTTGTTCTCTTTTGGCCCTGAATCTTTAACACGCTGTTGTGCTGCAGCTTCGTCCTCAAAGAAGAAAAGTGGCGAGCAACAAAAAAAAAATTCTCTGCACTTTTTTTTTTTTTTAAGCTTCGCTTATCTGCAAAACTGCACGCACATAAACGACAGGGCTGAAAAATGGAATTCGGCTGAAGCCAAGAGAGCCAAGAGGCCGTATCATATTTAAAATAAAATAAAAATTAAAAAGGACATTGGCAGTTGGGAACGTCGACGGTTCTTGGGGTCTTCTCTTTGGCCGCCGTCCACATCGTCACCTCGAGGCGGCGGCGGCGGCAGCTGAGGAGGAGGAGTCGTCCATGACGGCGAGGCGAGGAAAAGGTGCACGGAGAGGACAGAGCGCGACATGGAGCGTGAAATTTTAGCAGCGCAGCGGCGGCAGGTAAAGGAGGGGCCGGATTTAGAGGCGCGACTTAACGCCGCTACCAGCTCATGTTTCTTTGATGAGATCACGACTGCGATGCATCGATGTAAAGGATCTGAACTGGCTTTTCTGTTTCTGAGCTTTTCTGCAGAGAGCGACGCCGTTGGGGAGGGAAAAGTGCTTGCGTCTTCATATCTGCTTCTCGGAAGATTAATAAATAAAAGTGGGATTATTGTGTGGGAGGAGGAACTCTGCGCTGTTTGTTAGGTCTACGCACGTTATAGTTTTTTTACGTCTAACTGTCGTCCCGCTGAGTCTTAACTCCCCGCAGACGGCGCTCCTCCTCCTTTCATTTTTTTGGCGCAGATTTAAATTTCAGCGAGGACGTAAGACACCCAGGTCCCTCCCGGCGGCACATCCACCCTGACTGGCCGAACCGACGACCTCCCTGCAGGCAGGACGAATACTTCAGCGATGGATGTGTCTCTGCAGATGTGGAGGTTTCCAGTAAAGAGGCGTCGCCGGCCACCGCTGCGGTCATGGGAGAGGAATGAGGGCATGGGGATGGAAGTCCTGGACGCTTCCTTTCCTGTTTTCCTACTGGCTCTCGTGCTAAAAGGTCAGCGGGCTGGCAGTTGTTGTCTGACTGTTTTGCACCCTCAAATATTTGACCTTCTGCTTTGTGTCGTGCAGAGTGGATTAGTCAGTCCTGTGGATTTGTGACTAAAAAACATAACCTCAAAAAATGCTGCAAAGCGGAGGAAAAAACACAGCTTTTGAGACTAACGGGGAAAAACAATAAAACCGACAAAATTGCAAAATAATTGAATTTGCTCGGCGGCGTTTTGTCAGCGGCTCTAAGCCAACATTTGTCTGGCAATTTGCACTAGTGTGGCTTATTCCTTCCACACACTCCACGACTGGAACTTTTTAAAGACTGACATCAGACGACGTCTTACATCTAAAGATTATCTGCCATCCATCACAGAACACCAAACAAGAAAACACACTCGCTTGAAACCAAAACCTCATTCAGACAAAAAGAGTCACACAGTCCTTATGTGCTGGGCCAGGAGAGTTTTCAACTGCAATACCACATGTAGCCATTGGGGCAAAATAAATGCAAGGTTGCCTAACCTGATGCCTAATTCGGACAATTTTCATTAAGTGCATAATGTTTTGTCTGTTTTATTTCACCCACGTAGTCTTTTGAAAATAAACATTGTAAACATGACCTGCAGTGTTGACAGCAGATCGGCCTCCACGGCTCTCATTGAACTAAACGCCGTGAACAGAAACAACACCACACAGGTTGGTAGGTTCGGGTTATTTCCTGGTTTTTGCCGAGTCCTGCATAGTGACCGTCGCTTCTCGGGTCAGTTTGAAGTCGTGACTGACAAAAAGTGAAATCGCTTTATTCTAGGAAATTTACCAGCAGAGAGACTGTGTGAAAACAGCTGCCACCCTGAGAATCCCAGCAGTTGTGCTTTTTTTGTCGCGAACAGATGGTTTAACTGAAAAAACATCTTGTAAAATATTTGTAACTGTATTGCGGATTCAACGGGCTCACAGTCTCCTCCCCAACTCACTGAAATGGGAAGGTGACTGGTGAAAGTATCGCTCACGTCCACAACAGGCCGATTGCACAACATTGACACACCCGTGGTTTCCAAACAATCGGCTGAGTCTTCGCCCCAAACTGACCTTCTTCCAGCGACTGTGCGGTCGGGAACGGCAGAAACTCTGAGCCGGACCGAGGGAACGTCGCTCTTCCCAGTAAACCTCCAGTGGAAAATAGTGTTCACTCCCATCATTGAATTATATTCATCTCCTGTGTGATGTGGATGTGGAGGATAAGTAGGCCAAGCACGGCGCAGACGGACAGACAGACCTCACGTGACTTTTCCATCATTATGTCTGAGAGCAACATGGAAATAAGATCTGACTTGTGCTCGCCTTCCAAACGACACGTCAGCCAACAGCCGAGCGAGCGAGTCGGCCAAGCAGGTGGACGCGGTCTGGAGAAAAAAAAAAACTGCTCCTCGTTTGTCTAATCACATTAGCCGCCGCAGAACATGTAATTTTCCGACTAATCTTTTGCCATTCCACAATCTCAAAATAAATACGCTTCAATAGGGGCATTATTTTTAGGCCCGTAGAGGGGGGGAAAAAATGGTTGTCGAGGCCCATTGTAGTTTGAGAAGGAGCTCATTTGCTGCCGGTGGGAAAAAACAAAACAAAAAAACAGAACTAGGTGAATATTGTACTTATCGCGGCCGAGAGGAAAATCCCAAGGAAAGGGAATGCGACCACAACCCCGTGCTGAATAGTTTAAATAAATAATAATAAAAAAACAACAGAATAATTCATCTTTTGTGTAGCGACACACACAAGAAAAAAACAAATAAATAAATAAAAGACACCGAGCAGCTCTTCCCAAACTCTGAGACCCTCCACTGACTTCTTCTGTCCGTCTGTTAGTTCATCAATAATGAAACGGCCGACTGCAACCTAAAACTAA
>CM020503.1:18067500-18122500 GCA_009823395.1 Thamnaconus septentrionalis | reverse complement strand
GGGAGGGGCCGGGCGGGGGCAAGAAACTTCAACCGGCTCTTGTGGCCTCCGCAAACACACACTGGAAAGTACGTTAGCCAACAGTGCATTCATGGAAGACAGGAGTCCATCCATCTGTCCGTCAGTCTGTCCAGGTTTACCAACTATTCTGGATTCTCACGGAACCACGGCGTAAAATGTGGAAAGAGTTCCATTACAGCTGCACACGGGATGCATGTCCTTGTTTCTAAAATTCGGGACGATTCCAAGGACGGTTGGCAACTTTCCGAATGGGAAGTTGTGCAGCAGCGCCTTAAAAAACAAGATAGTCCCTTCTGAAAATGAACGTGCAAAAATAACAAATAGCAGAGAAGCAACAAATGACGAGGGGACGGCAATCGGCAACAGACGCACCATGGATGATTGGATACAGCGCCACCCTACGGAATGCTGATTGTTTTTTCCAGTGGCCATCCTTGGTATTGCAAGGACAAAAAAAAAATTACATTTGGGCTTTTCTTAATAGACCTCCATACAAAAAATAAACTGTCAATAATTTTACAGGACGCCTCCGAACTAAAACTGGAAGTAAAATTAAGATGTCTGACTTTTTTGGTATGATGTGCTATCACAGGCAAGCTACTCCACTCCGCTACTACACGCCGCCCTACTGGACATGCGAGGGCTTGGACAGAATCCTGCAGCTGTAGGTAAAGACCTTTTTTTTATGTTTAGCTTCATTCATCCAGTACAAATAAAACTCATTCGCATTTATTCTCGGCAGAGTTGTGTGCTGTCGGCAGGTCCCCTCGGAAAAACACGGCATGCGGTGCGTTTTCATGCTGTTTGCGTGAGTTTGTCTGCCGCCCTTGTCGGAGGCTTGAAATCACATCCCTGCAGCCTGAACCGCAAACGAGTCGACAGATGAGGATCAAGTGAATCGCTGCAAATTGGCCGACCAAGCGAGGCGGGCGACCTTCATCTCGCTCCATCTGCGTCGATACATATATCAATACTGGCAGATCTGCCGAGGAGGACGTGCCAGAAAATTAAAGTTCGACGCCGCCCAGCCGGCTCCTCTTAACTCGCCTCCTCTGAGCAGGAAGGAGGAAGAAGAGGCGGCAGGAAGACACTATAACCGTGTGTGTGTGTGTGTGTGTGTGTGTGTGTGTTGACTCGAGGCTGACAGTGACAGATGAGGTCTTGTCACCACTCTTCTCTGGTCACCAGGCTCTTCTTCTCCACAGCCGTCGCTCCAACAGTGCGACAACGTGGCCATTGTGTGTTTTTTCCCCTGTTTTACAACCGAGCAGACCAACGGCTGCTGAGCCGCAATAACGGTTGTGGATAAGAAGAACATCACAGAGCAAACAGATTAGTGCAAGAGAGGAACTGCACTGGGACTGCATCGATCCAAAAGTCTCAAAACTCAAAACAAATAAAAAACCAAGTGAAGTTTGGTCTCTTCAGTCAGCCGGAGTCTGACGTGGCCAAGGGTGATTGGAAAAAGTGTTTCCTATGGGATGCGAATCCAGAGAGGCTCTTCCATTGAACTGACAGCATTAATGTCAGTCCCATCGGGTCTCACATCTCCCGCCCACCAGCTGTGATTTCATAAAAAAAAAAAAATACATCAATCACTGAGCAGATCCACTGTAGATCTATTGTGGCAAAGTGGCGGCCGCCCCCACCAGACACCTGCTCTTTATGGAAATTTATACATGAATTAATGAAAAATTGTCATTCCAAGTCGTAGCCTGTTTCACACACACAGAGAACCACATGACACTGGTGTAACATCGGAAATTACAATTTTTACCTGCTGGGTTTGGTGCAGTCGGCGTAAAACACTAGAGACTAGTAAAACCTAAAAACTAGAAACACACTGGAGCCACTTGTAAGAGGTGTTATGCAAAGAAACACTCTTACAACACCCATTGAAATTAAAATGATCAATGTCACAAATGTCGAGAATTTGATCAGAAACTGTTAGTGACACGTATTTTTACATTCCTGCACCACTGAATCCCTTTCAATGTAATGCCTAACACTCTGAGTCCTTTAACTGCGGCTAAATAGCAGCACTTGTCGCTGTTGCGCTCCAAAAGGCGTCACGCCGCTGAAAACTAATCAGGACCAGCCTTTAGGAGATCATGTCAGCGTGGACGCTCCCGGCTGAACCCCCCCTGCAGGCCAGCCACTGAACGTTCCCACATTAAAAGAAAAAGAAAGAAAATCCCTTTTTAAACGTATTTTTTCCTCAGTTTGTATCTCCAGCGTGTGTTGGCAACAGAACCAACGGGTCGAGGTTCCCACTACAAGGAGCTGATTTGATTTATGGTGAGATTTCTTCGCCGTCCTCACTGATAGCGTTTCTCTCGTCTTCGGCCGCGTGAGCTTTATTAACCGCAACAGGCTTGATGAATTGGAATTTCTGACTAATCAATCACCGGCCGCCACCACGTGTGTGTGCGTATGTGCGAGTGCTGCATGTGGCCAGCGTGTGAGGGCGGGGTCTAATTTGCAGGTGTGACCCAGAAAACTGAGGAGTCGTCGTCCGGCGCCGTTCGCCACTTCCAATATTCCTCCCCGGCAACAATCAAAGCGGGAATGCCTCCTTCCTTTCATATGCTCATAACAGTGGAGAGAAGAGGAGTCGGGGGTGTGTGTGTGGGGGGGGAGTGGGGGTCGTAAGGGTGCACATGGGATATTTAAATCAAATCACGTGGGATTCCACAAAACAAATTTCGGGATGAGCTGCTGAAATATGCGCATATATTTCCCACCCCCCAACCCAAATAAAAGAGCGCTGTCTAAATGCAGAGAGTCTCTCCTGTAGCGGAAAAGACTGACAGGAACTGACAGATACAGACATGAAAGAATGATTTTTCAAAGTCAACACGCTCAGCAGGGAAATTAAAATAAGGAGGAAAAAAGGGAAGGACGGGAGCAAAAGAAAAACCACCTCTTTGTCATGTCTTTGTTGCTGTGTGTTGTTTATTTGCGTGCCAGTAAAATTTCATCTGTTTGGGCTGGCCGTGGTCGCAGGGAGGATCGACCCGCCCACCGCCACAGCCGCCGCCGTTTCGTTTCAAAGGCTCGAGAAGCGAACTGAAGCGACGCTGCGCTATCATTCCGCATCTGCGGCTGAACTGATGGTGTGAGCGCAGGCGGAAAGAAGAAAAGAAGATGCCACTAACAATGAAGCCGCTGCCGGAAAGAGATGAAATAAAGTCTCCTTCATCTGGTCTGGATGCTTTTGTTTTGTCCCAGAATGGCAACAAATGAACTTTTCACTTGAAGTCTTCGCAGAGCTCCGACCTGTCAGCGGGGCCACGTGTGAGGACACGGCTGCCGTTTGAAAACTGACACAGGAAGATGAAGACTTTTCTATCGCGGCAGTGACAGCCGACATCCACGGCCGACCACGCACTTTGACCTTTACATTTTCCTTTAGCGCAGAATGGACGCACGCTGATTGCTCAGTCGCCAATAGTGTCATATGTCGGGTTTGTCTCATTTAAAATCAGAAAAAACCCACTGAAGGAACCTCGAAATAAAAACAAAACCTCTCGAATAAAAAAAAAATCATGAATAAATAAATAAATAGTTATAATAACAACAACAACAATCCTTTCTACCACCTGCCGTTGCAGTTGCACACATTAATGAATGAAACATGAATATGTTTGTATTATATCACACTTACTTGTATAGTTTGTTCTTCTTTCCATTGGATTTGTTCTTATGTTCATGCCACTGCGACACTGTAATTTCCCAGCATGGGATCAATAAAGCCTATCCATCAAAAGCTAATCATGGCCGTGTTTACACAAAGCCAGATTTCACTGCCAAAAAAAAAAAAAAGCTATCATGCACAAACATTTTTGGAGGCGACTTTGTCTGTTTTTTGAGACAAGTTCAGAAAAAATGTTGGGTTTCAAAAACTACCACCTTGCTGTGCACATGGTGGATGATAGATGAAAAGCTGAGTGGATCTCTCTCACTTATTAGCTCCGGCGTGAACCCCGTGAAGTCATTCCCAGCCGAGAGCGTCATTAAAGAAACATGTTTCCCGTTAAAAGAGACATTTCAAGCCCAAGGGCTGTGAGACAGCGCGGTAATAATAACGGTAATGTTCCCTCTTTTTTTCCCTTTGCTTTCATGTGGCAAGTGCACAAGAGCAGCGGCGTGTGGAAAAAGAAGGATCATGTGCTTGGAAAAAAAAACGAAAAAAGAAAAGGAAAGAGAGAAAGTCTCAGTGTTCGGCGAGGGTTTCTGTTTTTTGTTTTTTTTTCAGCCTTCCTGGCTGTGATCTGTCTGACATCCGCTGCCAAGTGGAGCAGAGAAACAGAAATTCCCCTCGCTAACCCGGCGCTCAGCGCAAGTGCTGGCCTCCGTGGAGCGTGTGATGAAGGAAGCCGTGACAGCGTGCCAGCCCATGACTCCTCCTCATGGGAGGGAAGGAAAAGAGCACCAAAAAAAAACATACACACACCAAAAAGTCTAAGCAGACGGATTCTGACTTTATTGATATCAGCTTATAGAATCTTTGCCTTCTGGCATGGAAGCGAGGAAACGTGTCGGACCCAGTATGAGGTCACATGCGTAAATGTCATTTTTGTCGGAGCAAAACTCATAAACGCGCCGAGTTGAAGAAAGAAAGAAGGGGAAAAATTAAATGAGGGTGACAAATGTCAATTAAAAGGGCTTTTATTTTTCACTCCATCATCCTTTTCCAGCTGTTCGCAAAGCGCCACAGAACTGGCTCACGAGGTGGTCAAAGGAAAAAAAAAAAAAAAAAAGTGACGTTGGCTGACGGCCGTGGCAGCGAGTGTCACCTGGAGATGGATGCGGTTTGAAGCGGAGGGACGCCTGGCGAAATCGATAAGGTGTGTCATGTTTAGGCAGCGTCTGGGTGATGGATGTCTCTCCACGGGATTCCAATTACGGCAGGCGGCGGGATGATGAAAGAGGGCCGAGACAAAAAGGGACGAGGATCAGGAGGGAAACGCAGCGGTGGCAGCCAATCATCAACCGCCACCGAGTTTCTTTAAAAGCTCCAGAAGTGGACACTTCAAGGTTCTGCTTGTGGTTTATATGGAGAGAATTTGTGGGGGCGGACGGTGGGGTCTGATTCAGTGACCCCAAGGTCCCACTTCCGCTGTTTGCAGATGATGTCGTCCTCTAGGGCCTCATCGTGGAACCGACTAGCAGCTCTCACGAGTAAAGCGGCTTGGACGAGGATTAGCGCCTCAAAGTCTCAAGTCAAACTACAGGTCCGACTCTCAGCCAAGGCCATGATCTCAGATCTCACTTAGGGGCCGTCGACACAAACACAGGTATTTTTGAATCTGTGTGTTTTCTCCGCACAATTTGGCCTTTCAACCACACTGAACCGCAGTTGTAAGCTCCTAAAACCAAAGTTTTTTATAACCAGAGTCCAGAGTGAACTTTTTCAAGAACTCTGGTAACAGCATGGTCAGGAAAACCAACGAAACCAGAATAATCTTGTCATTATTGTTAAATTGTCACAATGTGCAGTTAAACGGTTAAAAGTGAGGTCTCTTCATTGAGACTAGAGGAGGAGAGGTGATCAGCTGCAGTGTTTCAGCCACCTGACCAGGAGGAGGACCTGGGGCAGACCTTGGACAAGCCGGAGAGAGGCCCCTAGGTGTCTCCTGGCTGGCCTGGGACCGCCATGGGGTCACCATGGGGTCGCCATGGGGTCACCCTGGAAGTGCTCGCATCAGTGGGCGCGGTGTGAGAGAACCAGCTGGGCATTGCTGCTAAGGACAGTGACCCCGAGGCAAAGAAGACGAAGCCTGTCAATCAAACAAGTCCATCTTCTTGCCTTGTCTGCTGTAGAGCGCTGTATGATGTCACAAAGGGCTCTTATACTGTACCCCCGCCCCCCAGGAGAGTGACCACACATCCAGCCAAGTGTTGGCTGCGCTCTCTGAGGCGCCATGTTTCTGATCCCCCTCACCGGACAAAACATCACTTGAAGCTGGAGGCTGCAAACAGAGGGCTAAATATTCTGTATTACAGACAAAACACAATGGCCACCCTTAATGATGATGTCAGAAAGGGGCACTGGTGCATCTCCCAGGTTAGTGACCACGTCACCAAACCAACGACTTGGCTCCACCCTCTGAGGCAAAGCATCAGTTTCAGCAGGAGGCTGTAAACAGAGGGCTAAGAGAGCGACAGAGGCTTTTTTTTGTTGCAAATCCAATGACGTGCAACTGCTCCGCGAGAGTCCAGGATGTGGGGTTGGGGGGTTCGGGGGGTAAATAGTCCAGAGTTTAACATGAAAAATGTAAGACTTGAACGTGGGTGTAACAGAGTTTTATTGTGCGACGTAAAACCACTTTGAAATAAAACACAGTGTGTATCTCAAACCCAACATATGGGCTTAGTGTTCACCGCTCGGTGTGGCAGCTAAAAAAATAAATAAATGAGTGAATAAGTAGAAGGCGAGTGTATCCATCACGTCCAGCCGTGTGGTCGGCGCCAAGAAAGATAAGAGAGGAAAAGACGGAGAGAGAAAAAGCAGATGTGAGCTCTGTCAAGCGTCACACGTGGACTCAATGGGAGAAAAAAAGAGCCGTGTGTACACACACACACACACACACACACACACACACACACACACACACACACACTCACTGGGCTGGGCTGTTCTCATGACTTCCATTCAGCCGAGTTCAGATCATCTGTGAAGGAAGGAAGACGGACGGCGTGAAGCTCTCGACTCGTTGACCCACAATCCAGTTTGGTTTTTCTTTGTTGTTTTGTTTTGTTTTTATCCAACCTGATAAGCCGCCACCACCTTCTCCTGTTTTGTCAGTTTTTTGTTTTTTTTAAGGCCGTCCTCCATACAGGGCAATGTTACGAGGATGGGAAAAAAAAGATTGAGCCATGTGTTTCATTTAAAATGCTTTTTAAATATTTTAAAACTGGTTCAGGGCGGCTTTAATAACCTAAAGCTTGGTGACACTTTTGTTCCGTTATTTTATTTCACTGCTTTTATTGCTGCTCTTGTATTTTTGTTTCTGTTTCATTATCTATAGTAAAACACTTGCTTCTTCTGTCGGTGATTGTAAAGAGCTCCAGTATAAAACAAAGCACACGTTTTACGTCAGCGTCGTCCCGTTTTGTTCCTCGGACTGTCATCACGTCCGGTCACATGGTGTTTTTTCTACCCCAGAAACGATGATGATGATGATGATGATGGTGGTGATTGTCCACCAGGCGCTGAGTGGAAATCATCAGCACCTCGCTGCTTCCAGCCACTTCCCTCAGTCCACCACCAACACCCCTGCCACCCCCCCACCGCCCCACTCCCTCTTCCTCCTTTTGAAAATCAACAGCTTTAAAAAAAAAAAAAAAAAATTATCCTCATGAGCTCACAATTTCTAAAGCGTCGCTCTTAACTGAACGAGGCGTCAAACAGTGGAAGAAAAGAACTGGAGCTCTCTGAGGTTTTTCATCCACATTATTAGACGTCACTAATTACGGCGGCGGCTAACGGCTGAAGCAGCTAACGGCCTTTGTTGCCGTCGATGATGAGTGGAGGGCGAGAACCTTCATCCTCCCCCTCCTCTTCCCACTGGGGGAGGAGAGGGTTGAGGGGGGGGGTCCTCATTCTCCTCCTCCTCCTCCTCCTCCTCCCCCGCTGCTCTTTTCATCCGACGCGGCTCTCGGTTGTGGGTCTGTCGGCGCGCGAGTCTGCGAGGAGGAAGAGAGTCGCTGCTGCATTGCGCCGCCTTTTATGATTCCTGCCTCAGCGGCAGCTGGGAAGCGTGCAGGTGTCTGAGATGCGAGACGCTCCAGCGCAGCGTACTGGGCCGCGCGCGCTGCAGACTCGGCTGCTCAAAACAGCCGCAGCTCCGAGGAAGCGCGGCAGCAGCAGCACTACAGCAACACCAGAGCCTGATTAGAACATGCATCCAAAACCAGGAGGCACTGGAGGATTTGAGTGCGGAGAGAAAAAGTTTCCGTAAGATTCCTTTGAAATTCATCACTCTGCAGCTAAAAATAATGTCAGAATGCACCAAAAAAAAAAATCTGAATCATCAAGTTTGGGTAAACGTACCAGCAATTTGACTAGGTGTTGGTCTTGGACACGTAAAGGAAAAAATACAAGGAAAAATATATCAATATCTATGTATCATTACAGAGATACTTTGACATTCCATAGTGGAATGCGTGTGCAATAGCGCAGAATGTGCAAATGTTCACAAGGTTGCCAGTTGGTTTATGGGACAGGAAACTAATTTTGAATCTGGTAGTTTTGATTATGTTGTTGTTTATGTCCCCCTTCCAAACACGTGCAATATCTGGCAAAGCTCCAGTTTCCAACAGTGGGCTAAATGTGCTGATTGGCTATCACCTGAAAAAGTTTCATCTCCACTGTACAACAAAAAGATCAGTTCACGGCCGGAATGTGGGACTTTTTCAGGTCTAGATTGCCAGTAAAATTTAAAATCTTCTGACTTTCTTCAAATCCTGGAAACGATGGTGATCTCCGCGACTGATGAACACACGTTCCCAGCTTCTTCTTTTCTCTGCACGCCACCTAGTGAACCTTTACGTGTGTTTTGCGACACGCTCAACGCTTTGATATTCATGCAGCGCCGCGCTGCAAAAAACTAGGAAATGAGCTTCTTGGAAAGCCTCTGTGGACTCATCCCGAGTGGAAACAAGGAGCTTTGCGTGCGCCGCAACAAAATTAATAGCATCACATCTTCTCTGGCTATCAAGTTGTTGTTGGGTTTTTTTGTCTTTATTTGAATCCATCAGTTAAACTTGATCGCTGGGATGACTCATCCCAACGCGGCTTCCCTAACATTGCAAATTGTTTTTGCGGAGAAGCGGGTCAAGGCCTGCAGATCCACCATCTATATTCATTTAAGCCTTGAGTTTGATGTAATGAGCGACTGGGGAACTTCAGCCGGTCGAGCCGTCGCTCCTTCTCACCAGGAAAAGTAAATAAATAAAGAAAGAAAAATAAAAAATGAAAGGAGCAGCGCCATCCAATTAATTAAGAGTGTTGTGCGCCGCCTGCCTCTTGCTTTTCTTTTTTACCCTCCCCATCACTGCTGCCTCCCTCTCCCCCCTCCCCCACCCCACGTCTCACACGCCCACAGGGAAATCAAACAATTAAGGAGTGAATGCAAATTGGCTCCGCCTCTCTTTCATCCCGCGGATGATGTCAGCCAGGGAGAAGCTCTCTTGTCTGTCGGCCGACTTGCGGGCCTGCGTGGCGAAGCTTCCCGATCGACCTCGAGCTTTGTTTGTTCAGGAGGAGACAACATGAAAAAGGCAGCGTGATCGACACGCCGCCGCCGCCGCGTGCAGACATGCTCAGAATCTCCATCACGTTGGTGATGATGCGCCGGCTGGCTGGAGCGTTTCAACCCAACATGTGGAATTGCTTTTTTTTTTTCTTTATGCGTCCATCTGGTGAAGAGCCTGCAGGAAGTGCTGGCATGGCGTAAAGGGTAACATTAGCAGTAACACTAGCGATACTATGCTGCCAAAGTCACTTTGGAGGAAAATAAAAATACGTGTGTATTTTTCTCCATCAGGAAAAGCCTTCTGTGATTTTCTCTGTTCTTCTCTTCATTTGAAAAAGCGTCGCCCAGTTCTGACAAAACTGGCGCTACTAAAGCGTCTATGCTAGCCTCGTTAGCTGTAGCCAGGCAAGGATAGGCCAAGCTGGCAGTCGCTTCCTCTTTCTGGGCAGTCAGCAGCGGTCACTTCCTCGTTTTGATGCTGGTTGATTACATATCTGGTTGACTGACCAACAGCTGTGTTGATCTGAAATTCTACATTTCCAAAATATTATGTAGCAAACTCCATGCTAATCATCCAAATCGTGAATTTCCACCAAATGAATGATTCATTTTTAAGATGGGCAGTAAAGGCAGAATTGCACATTGAGCTTCAGTGGACTTGATTTGTCTTCCAAAACGCTACATGTTGTTGTAAACTCATCCCCAGTGGGGCAGAAAACAACATTACAACATTCTAAACTATGAATGCTGTCCAGCAATGCTATCATCAAGTTCACCAAGTTCTGGAAATACTGCAGAAGGCAATGAAAATCCTTTCTACCAAAACTTTTCAGAAAGATGTGAAAGCTTTCAGGGGGGAAATACTTAAGCCTTCAGCGCGGTCGGCAAAGTCGCAAAAACGAGCCGCTAGCTGGACGCTGGACCGATGCAACGTCCAGCGGCGAAGGATGCCGTCACGTCACGACTCCCTAAATCAGCCTCTGACGTCTCTCCGCAGCTCCGTTTTCTGAGGCCGGCCATTGATTTGCTCATAACACAGCGCCGACTCATCGATCATCTGCGGTTTACTGACTCCTGGAGGCACAAAAGGCTCCTGTTTGTTGCGCCAACGCACCGGGAGACTGGAACTCTATTGGTTTTTTCTCTGGGAGATTATTTGTGGGCGTCGCCTCGTATATCAGGGTGAGCAGATGCAGCTCGCAGCTCCGGGGCTCGGCCGCTTTCATCGTATCGATCTAGCATTAAAAAAAGAGAGGCGAGGGCGGGGGGGGCGATGGGAGGGGGGGGCATGCGGTTGATTTGCATCCGCTGAAGGATCATTTATGAGTCGTGATCAGCGTTATGGACGAATCCTGCTGCCGGAGCACAAACACGGTCCAATCTGCTTTAGATCAAAGAGCAGCAAAAAAACATTCCGAACAATATTTAATTTGACTTCATAAAGCATGAATAACGTTGAAAAAACAAGCAAGCCATAATAAGTTATGTTGGGCCAGGAAATTTGCAGACAAACAGCAAAAGATTTGAGAGAAGGGGGAAAAAATAAAGTCAAACTCAGAAAAATCTGCCCCTAAAGTTGCTCTTAAAATAATAACAACGCCATAAGATTTTAATGAAAGATGGGAGCGCAACAGAAAAACTGCTGTATTTTGATGGTGTTTTACGAGTGTGATTGGCCGCCGCCGACTGAAAGGCTTCTGGCTGCAGCTCCATGTCGTCAACCATCCTCATCTTTTCATCTGACGCAATAAAAAAAAGCGTTTTCCCAAAAATACACTCCTGCCTCGTAACATCAATCTGGTGTCGAAACATGTAGCGAGAAGAAAGTTCAGAAGCGCTCGGCAGCCTCTTTATCAAACGACCCCCATTGCTGTTGGCGGTGGCTGGCTCCACCCCCTGGTGCCGGAGGGACCAGTGAGACGGAGGGGTTGCATAAAAGTTGCTGACGGGTCAAAAAAAAAAAAATGAGGGCGGCTAAATCCCAGGAGGCATCTGGACAAAAGCAGAGTCGATTCATCTGCCCGGCCCCCTCCCCCGAGGCTCCGCCCCCTCACCTGAGGCTCCGCCCCCTCCCCAAAACTCCGCCTCCTGCTGCCGCAACTGCCACTTGGTTAGGAGTGGGACATTTGGAAAATTGGAAAAGCAAGGGCACCTGGAGGAGGAGGAGGAAGAGGAGGAGGAAGAAGGCGTCGTTCTCCTGAGTGTCTTTTTTCGCACCGTTTCCTTTTATCGCTCCGCTGGTGTCAGTGATGGAACCAGTGTGTGGACCCTCACGCAGGCTCCACACCCGCCAGCCGAATCTGGAGTTTTAAATGAGCCGAAGGTAGAAAATAAAAAATGAGGCAGATCAGCAAATGGTGGAACTTTCTACAGCGTAAAGAGGAAACTGCTGCTGCTTCTGCTGATGGAGGGTGTTTTTATTTGTTGATTTATTTATTTATTTTTTTGCTGAGCTGGTTAACTGGAGCTGCTCGGCTCCGCACACAGACCTTCCACTGCAGCGACGAGGTTCTGAGTGTGAAGGCCAGCACAGCTTCCTGCTTCCTGGTGCGATGGACCGTCTGACTAAGGACCAGGAGCAGCTTCTTCTCTCAGTCAGTGACCCTGCAGGGGGCGGAGCCACTGGCAGGAAGGTCGGCGAGACTGTGAGAACGTAGGGAAGAGGATGGAGGACGGAGTGGAGCCTGCTGGTCATCTTCACCGCCAGCAGACGCAACAAGGTCGCAGAACTCTGACGCCTCTTGTTTATTCCTTTTGGCAGCCGAGAGCCTGGAGAAAATAACTGCTGGCTCTGAATTAACAACCTTCTAGATAAAGAGGACAAAGAAGAGGAAAATAAGAGGCAGGAAGATGGAGAGATGGATGGATGATGGATGGATGGGTGGATGGATGGATGGAGGAATGAACCCTCCTCTTTGCCAGCAGTTTGCTTTCATCCCTGGTGTCTCTGTAGTTTCTAGTCACAGTTGTTTCATCTGCTAATTCGCCGCCGTGGCGCCAAACCACCGCTTCCCTGTTGCAGCCTTTTACGGGAAAATTACAATTTTTGGTTCCATGTCAGAGAAATTGTTGCTGTTGTTTGTTTTTTTATTGTCCTTTATCGTCAGAAGGTAACACCAGCAACGGAGCAGCGTGCCAGGGCGCTAATTCCTCGTTTTTGTTGTTTCGACAGCTGCGGTGGCGTGAGATTGCACGCCGGCGTTGCGGTGAAACAAATCTAATTTACGAGGCGGCCCGGAGACGCAGCAGCACGTGCGGCTGGAATCAGAGGCTGGGCGTTGATAAAAACATGAGCTCAGGGAAATTATTTTTTAAAGCCCGTTCACTGACAAAAAAAAAAAAAAAACGGGCCGAGAGCTAATATAATAAAAAGAATATTAACGTTAATAGACTCTGGTTTCATCAGGTGCCTGCTGGAACGACTCAAAGCAAATGTTCTAGTGGGGAGGAACTGTTTTCAGACTGTGGTTGGAGAGGTGTGTGTGTGTGGGGGGGGTTGAGACACGCTACCTCCAAACTCTCTCCACTTTCTTTCCTTTTAAAGCAGCGTCGACTGTGAACGTTACACACGGGAGCCAACTGCTGAGACTACCGGCTCACTGAGTCGATTCTGAATGAATCAGAAAGAGATGTGGATCGTATGAGTCCCATCAGTCTGCACCAGAGTCAACGAGTGGACTGGAAGTCAAGGGGGTGTGACTCTCAGATCCAGGTCGCCACCACGAACGAGTCCAAGATGAGTCACCAAGTCGAGTCGCTCCTGCTTTTAAGATCCGATCAGTCGGGACGAGTTGAAATGAGCTTGTCGGGGATTTTATAGCCGACTGTCTTTTTTTTTATGACTCTTTGCAATTTGGATTTGGGTTGATCGGATGCACTGAGTGGTCGTATGAGGGAACGAACGAGTCTTTTAGGTCGCACGACTCGACTGAGGTGACGGCCTTCAAGCCTCCGAGTCTTTTTTTTCCCAGACGAATCGCAGCTGCTGGAAACATTGAGTGAGCGGCCGCTCTGCTGCGCTCTGTGCTGGGGGGCCGTCGGCAGCCCTTCGCCTCCCACAGCTGAGAAACACGTCTGACCTTCACCGAGTTCCTGACAGCTTCAGCATCCTGTCAAACGTCCATAAAATGAAAAAGAAAAAGAAAAGAAACCCAATTTTGATGCTGTTGGTCTGATCTGCTTTTCAGTTTGACACTTGAGGCTCAGCCGCTCTGGTTTGATGGTCCCTCAAACAGCAGTTTGTGTCATTACACAGCAGAGTTCCAGCTGTGCAGACGAGGGAAAAAACAGACTGGTACCGACTCACCAGACTCGCCTGGGAAAATGGACTCAGAGGCTTTAAGGCGGTCGCAGCTTCAGTCACTTCAGTCTTCGTTCGGCCTAAAAGACTCGTTCATTCCCTGATACGAACGCTCGGTGCATCCAACACCTTTGTTATCAGCACTCTGTGTTTGCACTTGTTGCTGCTTTTACAATAGACAATCTCTCTCTCTCTCTCTCTCTCTCTCTCTCTCTCTCTCTCTCTCTCTCTCTCTCTCTCTCTCTCTCTCTCTCTCTCTCTCTCTCTCTCAACAGTGCGATGATTCAGACACGTTAACATAAATCAGCCCGGCTGCCTTCCAGCCGGCCAACATTACTGCCTAACAGCGTCATTCCTCTTCCTCCTTCTCCTCCTCCTCCACCTCCTCCGCCTCTTCCTCCCTCTTCACCTCCAAAAGAAACCACTGTTGGAGCAGTGGGAAAACACAAAGAGCAGCGATGAGAGAATGATTGAAGCTGGTTGGCTGAATCAAACGCAGCAGAATTTAGTTGGATCGGACCAGCGTTCACACTGCAGCTTTTCCAACTTCGTCTCAATTATTTCTTTTATTCAAAATTTATCTATTCAGTTATTTTTGGCATCACCATTCAGCACCAGAACATGAAGCTGATGGAAGAAGATGCTGATTCAGCATGAGAAAGACTTGAGAAAGATGATGATGATAATGATGATGATGATGATGATGATGATGATGATGATGATGAGAAATTTACTGCCAACGACCTTTTGCAGCGCTGCAGAACGGAGGAGGAGCCACGAGCGGTGGGCGAAGACATGAGCCGCTTTACAGAAACAGCTTTTATAAAATAAACAAACAAATAAATAAATAAATAAATAAATAAAATAAAATAAAGTTGAAGGATTTTGGAGCTCAGCTTCGACCACGTGCATGAGAGAAACTCTTCTCAAACAACTCGTCGCACCGAGGAGAATTTAGTCACATTTTTTGCCATTTAGCTCCTTCTGCCGCCGTTAATTTCTGCATTTTGTTTTGCAACTTTGGCAAAAGTGCCGACAGCGAGGGGCTGCGACCAACGCTGGAGTCCAGCGAACCAGTGCGTGTCATTTCTGCGGTTCAGACTGTCTCTCAAAATCAGATCCAATTTGGCTCAAACTGCCGTCGAGTGCTAAGCAGACCTGCACTCACGATGCCAAAAGTTTCCGCATTTGAAGAGATTGTTGCTGAAGACATGCATTTAAAATCCATCCTACAACTGAAGGTGACGCTGACGTTGCGTATTAGTGAATCCAAAACTGAGCCCTGACTCCAGGCTCACTGCGTTGACTGGTAGAGTAGCCATGAAAATATTGCCTCCATACCACCACCCACACACACTGTGGTGCCCAAAGACGCAGTTTAACACAACACAACTCAAAAAAAACAAAAAAACAACAACACACAACACACTAAGTGGAGAGCGGCCACAGCCTCCCAGTGTGACCAGTGCAGCTGCCTGCTCGTTAACGAGGGACAGAGGAGGAGGAGGAGGAGGAGGAGTGAATCCATAGTCATCACTTTAGGCTTTCAAATATAATTGGAGCAGCCGAAGAGGTAAATCAAAAGAACGGACCAGACCCTCCCAGCAAAAGAAACAAAAAAACAAAAAAACAAAAACCCTGGTGTGAAAGAAAGTGGTTGAGAAAAACTCATTTCCATGAAACTAACAAACGAGGGCTGCAGGAACGACACAAAAGGCCGCAGTTGTTCTGTCGGGAGCAGCGAACGCTGCTGCTGAATTCAAAATGTGTGTGTGTGTGTGTGTGTGTGTGTGTGTATGCGCGCGCGTGTGTGTGTGTTGCGGAATAAACAAGCAAGCGGCTCGTTTTGTTTTGCCATTGTGGGCTTTGTTTGTTTGCTCAGTGTGACTGTGAGTGTGTGTCCTCACCGCACACACACACACATGCACACACACACACACACGCACACGCACACGCACACGCACACACACACACACACACACAAAGCAGCCAAATGAGCGACTCAGCTGTGACATCAAAGCGCGACGCTGGGTCCGTCTACTTGTTGGAGTTTGACCACAGTCGGCTCCGGAACTGCAGCCACGTCCACAACTGCGTGGCGTTCATTCAGAATCAAACTAATCGAAGCCTGTTGCTGATTTATTTTTCTTTTCCTAACAATTCAAAGCAACAAAAACATTTTAACCAGTTTGTATGGTTTTTTTAGTTTTAGTCTTTTTGCAACCAACCTTGGCGGCCCCTGGTGGCCAAATGATGGAAATGCAGCTATTTGTTGCCTTCCGTGTTGGCCTTCCTGTTTGGAAACCTGAAGCTCCACCCATCACTTTACACAATCAATGCACCAAAATTACAAGTCACCACACAACAAGCTTAGTTCCGTGTTTGCTTGGCGCTGCTTCGACCTGAAGTCAACAGATTTGTTTGTCTCGCTTGTTTGTGTGTCTCTCAGCCTGCGTTTGCTCAGTTTCCACCACCCCACCGCCTCCCTCGGGGTCCGAGTCCCCTGTCCGCCTGTCCGTGTTTCCAGCCAGAGCAGCAGCAGGCCAGCCGCCCGACACACCGAGTCGGATAACGTCCCCTGGAATCCGCCGCGCAAACCTGGCAACCGCAAACCGTCCAGCGGACCCGCAGCCAAGACGTGTCGTTCAGCAAACACGTCCTCTCTGCGTGGAAAAGTCCACAATCTGCAGGCCAGAGCCAGACGTCCTCCGCACAAGCTTCATGCTTTGGGGGCCCTGAGAAGCTCCTCTGTCCAGCTGGAGAGCCTCGGGCCTCCGTCCGCTCGCTCGCTCGCTCGGCTCAGCCGTGACCTGAAGGGTTGAGCTTTCTGGGCCGTGAAGCAGAAGGAGGAGCAGCAGCAGCAGCAGCAGCAGCAGCAGCAGCAGCAGCTCAAGGACCTGCAGCCGCAGGGTCGAAAACTCACCGAGTTCCCAGTTTCTCTTCTGGACGATGGAGGAAGTCCGAGGAAGGTTCAGGAAAAATA
The DNA here is from genome assembly GCA_009823395.1 of Thamnaconus septentrionalis. Lineage (NCBI taxonomy): Eukaryota > Metazoa > Chordata > Actinopteri > Tetraodontiformes > Monacanthidae > Thamnaconus > Thamnaconus septentrionalis. The sequence goes on along the minus strand of CM020503.1, from coordinate 18,105,933 downwards.
TTTATTCAGTCGCATATGTGAATTATCGCTATAGCGGAAAAAATAAAATAAAATAAAATAAAATGAAATTCCCAATGATCCATTGTCGGCTTCGGGTTGCAGTCAGAGAAACATTCAGCGTCTGCTCAGATACCACGGTGGTGGTGGTGGGACATGGAATCTAAGTCTGCATCGGGACCAATGAAAAGTGATTCAAAGCACTGACAGCAAACACAACTGTGGTGCATTCAAGACGAGCGCCGCAGTTCGGTTTTGTTGTCTCGCAACATCAAACAGCTCCACAGGCACCGACTCACTGACTCTCAATTATTCTCAGTCTTAGCAATACTGGAAAGTCGCTGCACGGCAATAACGTTGTGGGTTCAAATCCCACCCTGAGGATTTCTGAGTCGAGGCTGCACCTTCTCCCCGTGTCTGCAAGGCTTCTCGCCAGGTTCTCTGGCTCCCCCCACAGGCCACAGACATGCACATCAGACTAACGTCAGAATAAACCGGGCTAACATTAGGCAAACGGAATCAAACCCGGCTAACATCAGGCTAGCATCAGAAAAAAAACATAAATGAGTGAAAGGATGGATGGATGGATGGATGGATGGATGTTGACAGATGGATGGATGGATGGATGATGGATGGATGGATGGATGGATGGATGGATGGATGGATGGATGGATGGATGATGATGGATGGATGGATGGATGATGGATGGATGGATGGATGGATGGATGGATGGATGGATATTAAAATGCGAAAATCATTTTTTGCACTTTCACACTGCCATATTGCTATTGTTTTTTTTTTGCATAAACTGAATTCACTGAGGGAATGAATCAATAATGAATCAATTATTAACTGAACTGAATCAATTCCTTTCATGATGAAGTCACAGTGGTGTTGGTGTAATAGTCAGGCGTGACATGAGACGGTGGTTTCCCAAATTTAGCTGCGGGCGGCGTCTGGCCTTTCAGTCCAGAGAAGCCCCACCCACTTTGAGTCTGCTCCTGCTCCTGCTGCGGCCGTCACGTGAGGCAGGAGGAGACGAAGGAGACGAAGGAGACGAAGGAGACGAAGGAGACGAAGGAGACGAAGGAGACAGAGTTGTGTTCGCTTCTTATGGTCTCGGTAAAAATGACCGACATGTCGCGACGCAGCGCCGCTCTCCGGAGCTTCCATCCGTGACGGTGAAAACACCTGGAGACGGAGCGGCGCTGGTAACGTGTGACTCATTATTCTGTCGGCGTTAATTAGGACGTGGGCGAGATAAAAGACAAAAGCTGTTGAGTGTCACAACAAAGGAAAAGTCTTGACGTCGGCCCTCGTCCTGCTGCTGCAGCGCGAACGTCCTGCCGTGGTTTTCATTTCCTGTCGTCTGAATCCGTGTTGAGCACCGTCAAGGTAGAGGCGACATTCTGAGGGTCTGCAGGGTCTTAATTCAAGGTCTCCTGTTACTGAAAGATTCACTTCAATCAATCAATCAATCAATCAATCAATCAATCAACTTTTTGTTATGAAGCGCTAAATTACAACCAAAGGCATCTCAAGCACTTCACCAATGTCGGTGATTCCCAGGAAGTAAGAAAAGTCCATCCTTGACTTCCTAATATCCCTCTTGTGTGCACAGTAACACCTGCAAATCTGGCCCTTTGTGATGTCACAAATGGCCCACGCACCACTGGACACCTCCACTTGTCAGCAGTTCACTACAGGCACCAGCACACAGAGACAAACAACCATCCACACTCACAGTCATGATTGAGTTCTGGTGTTAGCCTGTTGTTAGCCTGGTGTTTACTGCAGCTAACACGCAGCGCCGGCAGCGTTTTTTTGGCTCCGCCCTTTTCAGGTAACAGTATGTTTCTGTCCAACTGCAAAAGTTCCAACACAGCGTCTGTTTCAACACTGAAAAGCATTTCAGCCCTCTGTGATGTCACAAAGTGTACAGATACCTCTATCTTGTGACACTAACCCAAGACCCCCTGCCAGGTTTTGGTTCCAAGGGCCTTGTTGTTGTTGTTTCTGGATCTGGAAGGTTCCGAGACAGGTTTTAGCAGGAGGCTGTAAACACAGGGCTAGACAGGAGTCCTCCTGACGATGTCTGAATGGAATGAATGGAAATCACCTCCGGGTTATCGCTGCTGTAAATTATTCACTGAGAATATTAATCCCAGACGGGGTTTTTTCTTCTTCTTCTTCATCTTCTTCTTCTTTCCCAGCATCCAAATCACTTCATCCTGAACCACGTCAGCTGCCGTGTTTGAACAACTGGATTCCATCAGTGCTGCCGGGTTAGACTGCCAGGAACCGCAGACAGCAGCAGCAGCAGCAGCAGCAGCAGCAGCAGCAGCAGCAGCAGCAGCAGCAGCAGCAGGTTCACTGGTTCTGCACTTACTCAGCAGACTTAGCCCTGTGTTTGCAGCCTCCTTTGGGGTTCTGAAGGGGTGGGGGGTTTAGGTGCCCTCTGTGATGTCAAACGGGGGAGAATTTTTTTTCACGGCATTTATCGTAGTTTGTTGTAGTTCATCCACAGGCTCTGTGGCAGCACCACGAGGCTCCGCCCCCAGTTTACTGGGACTCCGCCCCGAGCATTACGAGGCTCTGACCGCAGTAGCTCAAGGCTCCGCTCCCATCACCTAAAAGCTCCGCCCCACCATTTGCAGAGGCTCCGCCCCAGTTTACTGAGACTCCGCCCCCAGAATCCTGAGGCTCCCCCCCCAGCAGCTGTTTCCTCCGTTGCTGCTCCAGATCAGAGAGGAACTTTGTTCCTGTTGGCGTTGAGCTCCGCAGCTCGGCTGAATGGGAATCCGAGACGAGCGACGGGCGGCTGCTCGCTTTTCCAGCGCGGAAAGAAAGGAGGGATGAAAGCCGATTTCCCCGTTTTCAATAGAAACTTTTTTCTTGTTTCTTTTATTTTCGCTCCCTCTTTCCGCCGCAAAAGAAAAGCAGATTCTTCCGACTTTAAACGGGTGACAACTCGACAATGGAGCCGTCGGCTTTGCCAAATCCCACCTGTGCAAAGCTGCAACTGTTATTCAACAGCCAGACCCAGAGTTATTTTTTTTTAATTATTTTTTTCCCCTCCTGTCAAAACATTTTTTCAGAGCAGACGAGGCAGAAAATTGTGGTCGCCGCCGTCAAAAGGGTTTTTTTCTTTTTTGTTCCGCCGACTGCAGGTGGAATTTACATCTATTAAGTTCCGGGAAACAAGTCTCTCTCTCTCTCTCTCTCTCTCTCTCCCTCTCTCTCTCTCTCTCTCTCTCTCTCTCTCTCTCTCTCTCTCTCTCTCTCTCTCTCTCTCTCTCTCTCTCTCTCTCTCTCTCTCTCCTCTCTCTCTCTCTCTCTCTCTCTCTCTCTCCTCTCTCTCTCTCTCTCTCTCTCTCTCTCTCTCTCTCTCTCTCTCTCTCTCTCTCTCTCTCTCTCTCTCTCTCTCTCTCTCTCTCTCTCTCTCTCTCTCTCTCTCTCTCTCTCTCTCTCTCTCTCTCTCTCTCTCTCTCTCTCTCTCTCTCTCTCTCCCTCTCTCTCTCTCTCTCTCTCTCTCTCTCTCTCTCTCTCTCTCTCTCTCTCTCTCTCTCTCTCTCTCTCTCTCTCTCTCTCTCTCTCTCTCTCTCTCTCCCCCTCTCTCTCTCTCTCTCTCTCTCTCTCTCTCTCTCTCTCTCTCTCTCTCTCTCTCTCTCTCTCTCTCTCTCTCCCTCTCTTTTACTCTCTCTCTCTCTCTCTGTCACCCACCCATCATGCCGACGCTTGCACACTCGTGCCGCTCAGATGGGAAACATATTGGCCCATCAATCACGTCTCCTCGCTCTCCTCGCTCGTCCCGCTTCACTCCGTGGCACCCCCCCTCACCTTCCTCTGGCCCCGCCCATCTTCACCCTGACCCCGTCCCTATTGCCCTGCCCCCTCGTGCCAGGAGACCAGGAATTTCTGTTCTCCGACTTCCTTCCTTTCTCCCGCCAAAAAAAAACCTCTCTGCTTTCGGCACCAAAATGTGTGAACGGAAGCAAAAAAAAAAAGAAGAAACTTACTGGTTTTTCTCCAGCGCCAAGATCAGCTGCTCGCCCTCCACCTCGATCAGCAGCTTCAGCGACGCAGGATGATTCTGAGGAGGGAGAGAGAGAGAGAGACGGTAAAGGTCACGGGGGTCAAGGACAATACGATATTGTGCCATGAGCAATAAGGAAATGTGACAATATACATCTATATATATATATATATGTATATACTGCACATATACATGAGGAAGACGAAACAATACAATATGATGCAGTGCCGTACACCATAAAACAATGAGCAAAACAACAACGTGATGCGATGAAGATGAAACTTTTCATCCTCGGAAAGTCAGAGAGCCACAAGTTCAGCGCCGGGTGTCCAAACAATAAATAACGAGGTGCGTGGGCTGCTGTCAACACGCAAAAGACAAAAAAAAAAAGGGTCAGAAACAGCGTCAAGCGTTAGCGAAGGTCGAATCCACAGAGACGGCAGCAGCAGCAGAACTCCCACGACTGCGACTGGACTAGCAAACGACTTTGCACCGTAGAACAAGAGCCAAGAGGATCAACAGCAACTCTGATTCATTTCACATCAACCTGCTGAGACATGACACACACACACACACACATGCACACGCGCGCACACACACACACACACACACACAGTTCATTATGGATCGACTCCCGCAGACGGCCGCTGCCATCCGTCACCTCTTATGGAGAAGATTTTCTGGAGGATGAGAGGCAGAAGATTTCCTTTTTGTTTGTTTCTTTTAGCCCGTTGTTTTGGTCCGACATTTGAGAACGAGGAGAGACATTTCAGGTTTTTGTCAGTAATTTGTTATCCCCGCAACAAAGCGCAGGAAGCAGCGAGGGACGACGATCTGCTGCCGCCCAGTTGCCGACCAAAAGCAGCTAGCTTTGCAACAGCTAGCTTTGCAACAGCTAGCTTTGCAACAGCTAGCTTTGCAACAGCTAGCTTTGCAACAGCTAGCTTTGCAACAGCTAGCTTTGCAACAGCTAGCTTTACACTCTCCTAAGTGGACAGCACACAACTGTTCTCGTCTTACAAAACTTCATTGAGTCCACATGCGCCGGCACTTGAAACTTACTGGCGACGGCTGCTGCCACTGAACTGAACTTACTGCCTGTTAGCTAGTCAAAGATCCCGCCTCAGACTTGTCAAATAAATCTTTAGCGCCGAGTCAGACAGCGGGAGCCAGAGGGATTCTCCCGACAGCGCTGCGCTCTCAACGTCGGCTTTGGCTCCCAGTCGCGAGGGATCGACAGGAAGAGTGAAGTCAGGATTAAAGCGCAAGATTCGGGGAAACCTGACACCTGCTGCAGCTACACGAGTGTTTAGCGCAACCGCCGCTCAATCTTGTACCCAGCAACAAACGGAAACTGCCTGTTGGGCCTCCTGATGAAGGGAGGAATATGATAAAAATCCGCACTTACATTCCCTTTTTATTATGAGCGCCGCAAATCTGCTGGGTTTTCTCTTGTTTTTCCCTCTGAAGCCTGGTGGCACGATGCATGTTAGCTTAAGCCGGAACAAATTAATTCACAAACGAGTCGCCGCCACCGCCGCCGCACAACCTGCAAAAACAAGCTGCGGTTCTGAGTCGGCCCGGCAGGAAAGGAATTTGTTTTGTTTTTTTGCAAAGCCTGGGATTATAGCAGCCCAACAGAGCCGAGGATCCCAGATTTCAAACACTAAATTAGCGCTTCTGGGTTGTTGTTTTTTTTTTTCTCTGCTTTCTTCATTTCTATATAGAGACGCTGCAACAGCTGTTGTTGCTTGAAACGCAATCAAGGGAGCCGAGAGGCGGCGTGTGTGGCCGCGCACCAATTACAGTGACTCATTTGAAAATTCACAGTGTGAAAACTGATTCACAATCAATCTCATGTTAATCAAATTCATAGGAAGAGAATGAAGGAATAAAATGAAGGAATAAAATAGAGAGGACACGTCTGAGCAGGGTCACCGGTAATTAAAGTAGTGATAATTCTTCCACTTGAAATGAATCATTTCAAATCCAAGACGCGCCACTGGATCTGGTTCAAAGCTTAAAGTCGAGCCTTGCGGGTTCCTGATGCCTGATGTCCTATATTCATGGAAGTTACTTCCTGCCTGGTTGACATCATCATCATCGTCATCATCGTCATCATCATCATCATCATCATCATCCGTCCCACTGATGGAACCGGGCGCATCAGCTTTGAGTCCTGGTGGAACTCGACACGGGTTCCCTCATTAGTGGGAGGAGGTAGAGAGGGGGCCATAAAATCCATTTCTCTTCCCCTGCCAGACAATATAAACTGCCGTGGGGTCGCAGAGTGAAGAGGGCCGTCCCCACCGCTCCGAACCCCGGCGGGGTAGCAACGTGTTGAACAAACACAGCGAGACAAACGACACGCAGTTCTTTAGTGAGGAGTGGCTGAACAGTGGCGTGAGAACAGCGCCCGCCACGGAAATCCATCAACTCCGAGGCGACAAGCGGGAGCCGAGGTGAACCCGGTCGTAAAGATTGATCTCTAGGGAGAGAGGGATGGAGGTGGGGGGGGGGGGGGGGCATGAAGATGAAAAAAATAAAAGCGGCGCAACGTGACTTGTTAGTTCAGCACTTAATGTGTTTTGTGCTCCTGCTCTGCTGTCGACCCAGAGTCTAACAGAGCAGGAAACAAGTCGTTATTTCCATCCAAACGACGTGGTTTATTAGCTAGTTATCTAGCTAGCTAGCTAGCTGGCTGAGAGAGTACTAGTAGGATTACCAAGCCGGCTTCATAGGACAGCAAAAAAATAAAACCTTTACTTCTTTGCGTCAAAACCAGTTGCAGACTTTTCACTCTGTACTACTGGACGTGTTCAAAGCGACTAGCTAGTGGCTAGCTAGTGAGCTCAGCTGCTAGCATATCTAAGAGTGCCGACTGTCGATCGGGAAGCCAAATATGTTTCACATCACCAGTTACCGTCCCCCCTAAAACTTTCTCCTTCCCAACCGGTCGTTAACTTTTTACTCTGTGCTAGCTGTGTGTGCTCAAAGCCGCAAAATACTAACCTTAGCCGTTAGCATCTCCGTGAATGGGCAACATCTGCCGACATCCAGCTGGCCAAGTGTGTGTCTGTGTGCGTGTGTCACACAGTCAGTGTCACTTCCACACACACAGTGGCAGTGTTAGTGAGCTAGCTAATGTTAGCATTTCAAATCCGAGGCTGAAGTGCTCCGAGCTACAGTAACCAGACGTTGACGTTCTGCTCAACGTTTGCTTCGTGAGTCATTAAATTGTTAGCCATGGTGTCTTTATCATGTTTGCTTCAGCGGTGAGAAGAAGAAGAAAAACATATGTGACACCAACAGAACAGAGCGACGGACTCAGTCTGACTGAGTCATTTGGTTCCCAGCCGGTGTTCAACTGTTGCTCCTCACCTGTGACGTCAGCAGGCCGACTGGTTTCCACTCCTGACCCACCAGCTGCAGCGGAACCGTCGTCCCGTAAGCTTCCGGCGCCGACGTCCGTCTGGGCTGAACTGTCGCTCTCGAAAGGCTCCCTGTAAAAATAAATAAAAATAACAGTAATAAATGAAAAGCTTTTTTTTTTAAAAAAAGCACAAGCGGCAGGTGACAATGGGTCAATTCCAAACACACATCGATGCAACCCCAACCATGGCAACGGACGTAAAAAAGTTTAGCTTTTTTCCAACCAACCCCCTTTGAATTTTTAACACTTTGCCGATAATAAATTGCTACCAGCGGTTGTCACGAGTCCCATTGTCGGCAAACAGCCTCAGGGTCTGACGTCTGTCATCTGACGGCGCTGCTGCTCCAACGTGCAAAACACGGAAGCTGCCAAAAAACAGTGCTAATCAGACATGGAGCTCGTAGCTGCTAGTCGCTAGCCCTCAGGAACAAGAGATTTCTGGGTAACAGCGGAGCCGGAGCTGCTGCTGCGATAAGTCCAAACACAGGGCCGGTGGGCCAGCGGGATCCAGCCAAGGGATTAGCATTAGCCTGTGGCCGTTGTTGCTCGCAAACTTTTATCTCCTCCACTCTGTGTTAAAGTGTCAAACCAAATGGTTCTGAACGGCACTCAGAGCTTTAGGGTCGTTCAGAAATATTTCCCTTTTCTCTTCTTTTCGCAACACAAATCTTACTGCGATGTTTCCTGAGTGGCTCTGAGAAGAGCAGCAGCGGAACCTCTGCCAAGAGCTGCGACAAGAAGAATTGACGGGGAAGCGAGTCAGATTCTGTTGCGTCTCTGACGGTAAATCTGGGACGGAACATCGATCTTCCTCCCCGTTGTCTGACGTCCGGCCGGATCTCACAACCTCCCGACGGTGGCTGAGGAGGACAACAGTCAAACCACTGCAGCGCAGATCTTCACCTCCTCAGCGTCTTCCCACGTACGTTAGCAAAGAAATAAAGTCAAGCTATTGATTTCCTCGTACATCGTCGTCTCCCGCTTATCAAGGTCCGGGTCTTGACGGCCTGTGTCCTTAACAGGGAAACCCCCCTGACTCCCGCAGGTCCTTGCACCATTAAGCCAAAAGATCCACACTGTCCACAAGAACAGCGGAGATGAGGATCCACAGCATCCACTACAATGATGCCAGTTGTATATGTATGTACATGACAGTTTTGTTAAATGTGTGTTTGTACTGCAGTGGAAAAAAAATCATAGTGGTGGCTTTATTAACTAGCGTACTCAGTATCTGTCTCAGTGAGTACTGAAATGCAAGTACTCTGCTCATTTGTAAAAAAAAAAAAAAAAGTGCTATCGCTGCGTCCCTAATCAAAATGTTTGCTCGCCTTACTTCTTTAATCAATCAATCAATCAATCAATCAATCAAATTTTATTGTATAGCACCTTTCATACAATGACATGCAACTCAAGGTGCTTAACAGCAAGTCAAATAAAATATGAGTAAAGATAATCTGTGATTAATCTGTGATTAATTAATTCATTCATTCTGCCATTCATTCAGGTGAGGAGATTTGGATGATATCACAGCTGTGAGAGGAATCACTGTTGCTGTTCCTGAACACAACAGAGACAAAACTCCAACACTCAGGATTAATATGTCACTGATACTATTATTACTAACAACAATCTGCTGCCTCGGATCCGTTCACAGAGGTTGTCACCCCTCCATATTTTGTGGATTATTCTTTCTTTTCCATGCATGGTTGACCAGAGCTGGAAGTGCTGAGGCTGCTATTATTTTAAATCCGCATTAATGACCAGTGATCCTACAGCTGAGCTTCACACTGGTTCCTCTGGGAACAGAGCTCGGCCGGTCCACTCCTGGATTCTTTTTTTAATTTTGCGGTGGCTGTGGTCCAGTCCACCGATGAGAAGCAGGCAGATCCTCTATATATCGAAAAATTAATCATCCGTCGGTGCCAAATCCCGAAATCCAAGAAGTTAAACCTTAGCGTCTGCAGGCTAACCATCATTTAGCGTTCGAGTGTCAAGATCGCCCTCGACAGAAAGCCAGAAACGTGTTGTTTAGGCCACACGACGATAAAGATGAAGGTATTTTTTAAAATCTGATCATTTCCTGAATGGCTCTCAAAAAAGAAGCTTCGTACAGACGAAGTCACCTCCAAAAATGTCAGAGCTTCTCGATGGAACCAATGAAAACCACTGGAACCGCTGCAGTGATCATGCCAGGCCTTATGAGGCACTGTGAGGTTTCTCTCTGAAACTGGAGATGAAGATCATTTCCCAAAAAATTGAATTTCAGATGTTCCCGATCTGGAAGCTGGTTTCAAATACGTGCAGTTCCGACTTCTGAAAACATCGGAGAACCTCAACCATAAAGAATTTAATCTTTTTTTTACACTGAAACCCGGCTTGGTCTGCACGTGGCCAGGAAGACGAGGCGTCACTGCCGGTCCGGGGGGGGGAGGACAACGGGACCACGAGAGCGGAAGGATGAACAGAACAGACGAGGAGGAGTAGGACAAAAAGACAAGAGGGGCGCTTTGACGGCGAGCGTGTTTTTTTTTTTTTTTCTTCTTCTGACAACAGCAACTCAACAGGAACAGATGGAACAGCCGTCACCCTCCTGGTTTCATTTCTTTTTTTTCCTTTTGTCATTCGTTCATCATCGTCTTCCACCTCAAAACCTAGCAATCTTGCGACTGATTGGAGAAAAGGCGAGATTTTCAGTTCCGCCTTGTGAACGGAATTTCAGGAGTGGAAACAGTCCAGAGGGTCGTTGTGGTGAAATTAGAGTGTGTGTGTGTGTGTGTGTGTGTGTGTGTGTGTGTGTGTGTGTGTGTGTGTGTGTGTGTGTGTGTGTGTGTGTGTGTGTGTGTGTGTGAAGTGGCCTTTTGTTAGATAGAATGTTATACGAGCCGCCAGAGACGTTCAGGGAGCGGTGAAAAAAGTGGGAAAACTCAGAGTCTTAATTTATACATTTAATAAAGCAAAGAGTGTAAACTGGGGTCTTCATAAAAAGAGATTATAACAATAATAATAATAAAATTAATAATAACAAAAAGGCAACTTCTGGGGTCCCTTTATGCTCTGACGGACACAAGGAGAGTTTGTGTCGTTTATATTGGCTCAATAAAGTCGGAGAGCTGGTGGTGGGGTTGGGGTGCGGGGGGCCAGGGTGGTGGAGTTGCAGGCGTGTCACCGTATGTGAGGAAAGTGACTCGGTGCGTTGTTCACATGCCAGCAAACCCACTGAGACGGACCACTCATAAATCCAAGGAGAAAAATGCTGCCGTTTGTCTTTTATGTTTGGTTTTATTTTTTTTTGCAGGATGTTAACAGACGATTAGCGGGTCGCGGTTCAAGACGCTGCGGAGCAGGATTAAGAAGGGCAGAGGGTAGTTGGGGGTTGGTGGCGGCGGGAGGCGGGGGGGTCAAAAGGCGTCTCGAGTGGCGCCCCGGTTTGACGGAAACCCGTTTGGACGCGAGGGTCAGAGGCGTCCGACCTGGAGGTGGAGGATCTCCCAGCAGGCCGCAGCATAAATCTGCATCGCTGTCAAGTCAGCAGAGAAAAGACCGGGGGAGGGGCGGAGAAGAAAAAAACACATCTCTGCAACGCTCCGACTTCACGAAAAAAGAACGACGATGAAGTGAAGCTGTTTGGCTACACTGAGGTCACGAGCCAGAAGAGCCCAGTTTGCGCTCGGCCTTCTGGGTAATGACTCTTTTTTTTAAAAGTGAGCCTGTCAAAACAAGGCGTCTCCGCTTAACAAATCAGGATTTAATCATCGTCACTACACACATGCACACACATGCACACACACGCACACACACACACACACACACACACACACACACACATAAGAACCGTTGAGGAGGAAAACGTTCCGTCCGCTGAATTTTGGCGATTTTACTGATGAATGTTTGCACCAATATCAGCAAAACCAACGAGTGTTTGATATAATTAAATAAAAACTCCAAAATAAGCAGCAATCTTGAAAAGACAGATATGTGAAAGAAATCCCGAACCCTGCACCAGTGTTCTTATTCTAGGAAAGAAAAAAGTCACTGGAAATGTTTGGGGTTTTTTTTGCGAAAAAATAAATAAATAAATGAAGTTTGTTCCAGAGAAATATGCAACATTCATTTGTTAAATATTCTTTTGTTATTCATGATGATGTATTCTGATCTTCCTTTTTTCCTTTTGATGGCTGAGTTCATCCGTTTTTTTCTTTTCAGTGCGTTTGCTTTTTTTTGTTTGCTTGTTTTGTAAAAACGCACACTGTCACGCACAAGACAATAAAATAATCAAGTGAAATGAAATTTCGCTGCCTCCACTCCTGAACTCTGCCTTTTTTCAGATCTTTGTCACCCAGGCAAACGGTGGAGCAGCACCGCCTGATTCGTGCATGCAAAATCTCTGCAGATGTTCGGTGGGACTGGCACAGTTAGCCCTCTGTTTGCAGCGTCCTGCTGAAACTGATGCTTTGCAAGGATGCGAAAGAGAAAAAAAAAAGACAAGGTGGTGTCGGAAGGGCGGAGATGACACCCAGCTGGGGGCGTGGTCACAAACCCAGGAGAGGTAGCAGAGCCTTCTGTGACATCACAAAGGGCTGATTTCTGGGAAATGTCAGGGTCTTTTTAACTTCTTTCTTGATTCTGGGAATTTCACTGAGGAGATTTCAATACAACTAAAGTTGCTGCTACTGCTGCTGCTGCTGCTCTCCAGGCAGGCAGCAACACAACGTCTTCAAAGCACCACAACATTAATTTTTGTGAGGCGGAGAGGTGAGCCTGAGCGAGGCTGGCGTCCTGCAGGCTCCTCCTCCAGCTGCAACGCCGTAACAAAGACACGGAACAACGATCACAGGTGCCCTTGGTTGATGACCGCGCAACAAAGGAATGCTCACACACACACACGCACACACACACACACACACACTTCACAGCAACTTGGATGGTGACTGTTTGCCCGTGTTGACATTCAACATCCAGCTTACAGAAGAACAAGAACAATAACAAGACCAAGAAGAAGAAGAGTGAGGAAGACGCTGCGGCTGATTCCAGCGATGTCTGACACGACGTTTAGTCACTCAGACTTTCTAGATGAAAAAAAAATACAACAACAGGCTGAAACAATAAAAAGAGATTCAGATAATGAGGTCAGAGTGATGAGTTTAGTTTGGATCCGCGACGCAACAGAGAGACGGCGAGAGGAAATAAATCAGCGCCGCTCCGTCCACGCTCCACCACACAGACGTCTGCTCTCGATCACACAAATCTGATTAGATCCAAGTGTTGTTCCTCTTTTTGATGGCGAAAAGAGTCTCACAGAGAATATGTGAAGAGTTGGAGAGTGAGGGTGGAGGAAGAGGGGGAGGGTGGAGGAGATAGAGGGTGGAAGAGGGTGGAGGTGGAGAAGGTAAAGCGTGGAGGAGATAGAGGGTGGATAAGGGTGAGGCTGGAGAAAGTAGATGGTGATGGTGGGGGAAGGAGAGGGTAAGGGTGAAGGCAGGAGGGTGAAGGTGGAGGGTGAGGGTGAGGGTGAGGGTTAGAAGGTGGAGGAGGGTGAGTGTGTGGGTGGAGGAGGTAAAGGGTGGAGGAAGGAGAGGAAGGAGAGCGTGAAGATGGCGGATGGTGAGGGTGGAGGAGGTAAAGGGTGGAGGAAGGAGAGGGTGGAGGAAAGGTGGTGGTGAGGTTGGAGGAGGTGCGAAGGTGGTGAAACCCTGAGGGGATCCAATCAGAAACTGCTTTTCCCAAACTGACCTTGCAGACCAAACACAGAGACGTCTGTCTGTCTGTCTGTTTGATTTGATCTGCTTCCCACTGTTTGGAGACTGTTTGATTCAGACATGTGGGAAACAGAGGGGAGTCCGTCTGGAATGTATTTATAGTGTGAGTGAAGTTCATTTAGTTTTTCATTTGTGGGTCTTTACTTCTGAAAGACTTATGGGAGCAGGCAGAAAGCGGACTGTAAAAGAGCAACTTTGCAACTGTTGGTTTCCTGAAACGAACGAGTCCAGCTACAGTTTGTGTCTCTGCCCTGTCAGGAGAAGAAAAGGCCGTTTGTTCTGGAAAGGGGCCCTCCGTGATGTCACAGAGGGCATGACACCTCTCCCAGGAGGGCGACTACACCCCAAGCCAGGTGTTGACTCCGCCCACTTGATTTCCTCCTCTTCCTAAACAATGGGAAGGTCCATTAAAGCATCGGTTGTATTAGCGGTACGCTGCAAACACAGGGCTAACTACCGCATCTGTGAGCTTCTGGACAGCTGATCGGGCCGAGCTTGAGTCCAGAGGGCGTGAAGTGTTTCGCATTTAAAACACACGACAGTAGACTTAATGACTTGCAGGTCATTAATAGATCTAAACTGGCACTTTGCAGTAATTAACAACATCGAGTCACTTCCTGTTGCCGCTTCCTGTCGCCGTTTCCTGTCGCCCCGGTCGGTAGCAGGTTTTTCACAGGCTGCTGAGCACAAAACGCTGAACCGCCTCACTGCCCCCGGCGTTTACTGTCACACCAGGCCGGTGTCAGCTGGTAATTACCGGCGGTGAGGAAAAAGCACCCAGTCGGCTCAGAGCGAAGCTAATGCTGCCGTAGCGTGGGCAGCTGTCACCGTGATGGCGGCCTGAACTCAGCTACTGTGAAGTTAACATGTCGGGAGTTTGTAAAGCAAGGAACAAACAAGGAAACGTGAAGGAGGAAACTGGAGCTGATAAACTGTTGCAGTTCTGCCAGTAGGTGGCAGCAAACGCAACCTGACGGAATCAAGTCTAGACGAGAAAGAAGAGACAGAAGAAGAAGGCGGAAACGACCAAAACCGTCATTGGTGATTTGTTTGAATGATTGTTTTTACAGATGTAATCGAAGAATATTTTGCCTCCTCGACATCAAGTTCTTGTCGTCGCTATCAGAAAGGTTTCTGGGAAACAACGTCGTTCATAACTGGCAAATGTTTCCATCTCCCAAGTTACTTTTTACAGAATCAATCAAGATTATTTTTGCGTGAGCTGGATTTTCTTCCTTTCTTCCGTTCTTTCTTTCTTTGAACTTTGACTTTTTTCTGTTGAACTCAACTTGAACAAATGAGTCGCTGTCTCCTTCACTTTAGCTGCAACAAAAAGAAAAAAAAATACAAATTTCTCAGCGCTCACATTCAGTATCACAGCGCTAGCATCCACTTCCTGAAGTGGACAGCGACGCCAACATTTTTTCCAATGGGGGAGAAAATGGAGCCCGAGTCATCAAACTGTGAAGGACTCAAAGCCAAAACTGGCACAAAGTATCGTTGCAAAAAACGTTATGTATGTAGCTTCCCACACCCGATCAATCAGGTACTGAGGGTGGAGCTGGAAGTTGATGGAATTGGAAGTGATGAGCAACATCAGAGCCAGCGTCTCTCTCTCACTGTGACCCGTCAGGGTGTGGAGGTCCAGCGAGGAACTCCGAGAGGCCGCCGCCGCCTTCTCGGGTTTCAGCTCTGTGTGTGTTTCCAGGGCGGAGAAGAGGTCAAATCAGTCCAACACATCCAGGGTCCGGCTGCCATTTCCTCTCCCCCCCCGACAACCCCATCTGCAGGATCTGAATCCATTCACACTGGAGAGACACTAAACGTCTCCGACTGAACCGAAGGTTCCTCTTGGGGGCGCCGCTGCCGCTGCCGTACGCTGAAGGAATGTTTTACTGCCGTCCAAAAATACATTCTGAGCTCAGATTTCATTGGGTGTGCGAGCTAGCGGCACGCCGTGCGCACGCTAGCAGAGGGGTATCGGGGGGGTGGGTTGCAAGCTTCAACCGCCTGATGCTAAGTGTGTTTGCCACCAGAGAGCAGAAGAAAGAGGGTGAGACGGTCGGGTGGTGTAGGAAGTGGGGTGCAGAGAGCTTCCCAGAGCGCCGCCGTGGTGAAATATGTAGGCAGACGCCACATCGCACGGAGCCGCTGTCGCTCGGTCTTTTCTCAGCGGTATGAAGATGCACCGCGACACACGTCTGGAACATTATCGCTGCTTCGATAACCAGCTACTGAAAAAAGAAAAAAGCAAAAAAGGTCCAGGCAGGTTTACTGCGTGCGTAAGCTGTGGAGCTAAATGGAACGCTCCCCCAAACACCCTTTGGAGATAACTCACACATATCCATGTTGCAAAGAGCCCAGAGACGGTGCTTGTCATGTATGTCATGTGACCCAATCACATTTAGATACACCATCATCCCTGAAGGTTCACTTCCAAATTGAGTTCTGGCTCTTTATTCAATGCAAAAAAACAAAAAAAAAACAAAAAAAAACTAAAAGACAGATGGTCTACCTTTCAAAAACCACCAGAACAGTTTTTCTTGTTTGCTCAAAGAATTGGTTGGAAATGTTGTTACCCCGCCTGACATCACAATCACGTCGGCCACCGCTGAGGAGTCAACAGTCTTCTGACTCAGAACCGGCATTATTGCAACGCACAACTTCACCCCCATCACAATTTCAACACAGAGTTGTTTATCACAAAATTAATGCAGCGTAAAACAAACATCTGCTTTCACAGCTGCGGCGCAACACAAACACGCTGCCGCGACGTTAATCCACGCTCAGTTGTTCTTAGTTTATTTGTTTTTTTTGCAGAGCCAAAGTGGCGACGGCGCTGCAACTTTAGAGCTGGGTGGAAAATGCTGTCAGTCACACTTTGGCAGGATGGACGAGCGAGATTTCAGAGGTGAAACCTGAGCACTGACGCAGGCCCAGAGGGATCCTGCTGGAAGGTCTGCAGCAACATCTGGGAGCAGACGCCCAGATAACTGCTTCAAAAAACAGCTAATCATCACATTTGGAGCCTCAATCCAAAGTCAAACACACACACGCACACACACACACACATCTCTGCCCATGAATCTTTCCTATCAGTTCAAAGCAACCAAAGCAAAAGTAAATACCCAGTTCAGCTTCCGCTCCGTCCCAGTACGACGGAATCAAACTGGCAACAACACTTCCTGACGTCCTGGGAGCGAAACATTGAGGCCAACATGTGCCTCTGACAAACTCTTCTTCATGAATACATGGTAGAAGAAGAAGAAGAAGAAGAAGAAGAAGAAGAAGAAGAAGAAGAAGAAGAGGAAGAAGAAGAAGAAGTAGAAGAAGAAATTCTTCACGCTTTTGCATCAAACTTTCACACTTTTGCGGGTAATTAATTCCCAGAATCCCTCAGCAGCAGCAGAGGGCGGCGACTGGTGGGAGAGTTTGGATGAATTCTGTAGGCGCCTCCACCCTGCACGTACACACACACACACACACACACACACACACACACACACACACACACACCAGCACACACCCTGACATCACATTTGAACACTTTCTCTCTCGCAGCTATTTTCCATCGGCTGCTTGGATGCGATAAACAAACACGGTTCAATTTGCGGCTCCGTGAGAGGCTGACTTCAAACGAACAATGTGACTTTTATTTTATGTTTTGCCACCGAAATAACCCTGGAATGGTAGAGGGGGGTGGGGGTGATGGGTGGTGGTGGTGGTGGGGGTGGGGGGGTGTAAGCGTGTTAGAAGTGCTTTGGAACTGACGCGTGCTTTGGAACCCCCCCTTCTCTCCCCGCACTCAGCTGCCTTTTGAGTTCAACCGCGATGTTTTTGTTCACGCAAGAAATCTGACGGACAGAACGAGAAACGGAAGAAGCGCGCGCTTTGGACGGTCGTAAAGCACGTGTCACACCTGTGTACGCCGGACACGCCCACACACCAGACCAGATTCCGTCAAAGCGCAATCTGTTCACACAACCGCCGCCAGGTGGGTGGAGGCGTGAAGGAGATGAGAAAACACACGTTTTACGCACGAACGACACGCGGGTATTGCGCACAAATCAGCCGCTTCAAATTTCCAAAATCACGAGTGTGGGAGAAGAAAACAACAACAACAACAACAAAAGTAAAAGTTATCATCTCGTCGTCGCCTCTTACCTCCATCGGAGCCGCCGGTCAGCACGGACAGAACCTGCAGCGCCGCCAGGAAGCCCAGCCGGAGAGCCCGGTGTCCTGGGTCCATGGTGTCCGGGGCAGCGGGGGACTGGACGGTTCTGGACGGGCCGAGTGTGTGTCACTGCGGCGCGACCATGGTGCACAAAACAGCCACAACAGTCACGGCAGCAACAGCTGATCAGCGAGCGCCGGGCACTCCCTCCCCCCCCTCCCCTCCCGAGTGGGGGGAGAGAGAGTAGAGGAAAAAAACAAAACACTTCCTGAAAGCGGACCGAAGCTACGCGCGCGACTCCAGGGAAACCCCGAGCACAGCTGACCGAGTTCCGCGCGCGCTCGTCGCTCGTGTGCACAGCCGCATCGGGCGGAGGAGGAGGAGGAGAAGGAGGAGGAGGTGGTGGTGGTGGTGGAGGCGGGGTGACGGGCGGGAGGATGGCGGGGAGGTGAAGGAGGAGTAGGGGGGGCGGGCGGGTGTCTCTGCCTCCCACCGGGTGACAGTCGGCGCGAGGAGAGTCGCCGTTGACTCCGCCGCGGCACCACGTGCGTCTGAGGGAGGCGAACGCGCGACTGGCGGGCGGCAGCTTCAGCCCGGTTCCGAAGACAGCAGCAGCCGCCTCCTCCTGCCGTCAAGTCAGCCGGTGGGCTGGGCTCCAGCAGGAGAACGACTTCCGGAAGGGACTTTCAAAATAAAAAGGCCCCGATTCAATTACATTACATTTAAAGAGCTTCATGGGCATGGCAAACATATGTCCTCCCTGTGTCTGCGTGGGTTCTCTTCGGGTTCTCCGGCTTCCTCCCACAGTCGAAAAACATGCATGTGAGGTAAATTGGGAACTCTGAATTGTCCATTCGTGTGTGTGTGTGTGTGTGTGTGTGTGTGTGACCTCCAGAGACATTTTCATTTGTTCACCCAACAAAACTTGAGTTCACATTATCAGTGAGAGAGAGAGAGAGCGAGAGAGAGAGAGAGAGAGAGAGCGTGAATGACTATGTTTCTACGTGGCTCTGTGCTGAACTGGCGACTTTGACAAAAAAAACAAAAAAACATTGAAATGACATCTGAGGACAGAGACATGAAATGAAAAGAGTGGTGGAGGGAGATGGAAACATGGCCACAGGTCCTCTTGACCTCCTGGCCTGTCAGGAGCCGTCAGTGATGAAGGAGTCAGCAGTCCATTGTTGCTGCAGTCAGAGTGAAAAAAAACAACTCTCTGACACCGTCGTTCTTCTTCTCCTCTCCTCTGGGCCTTCAGCAAGTGGCCACAGCCAATCATCTGCCTCCGTCTAACTCTCCAGTTCCTCATATTTCACGGCAAACGACCACGTCCAATTCTGCCGCATCCATAAAACTCCCCGCTGCTCATCCTCCAGATTTCCTCCACGCCTCACCTTCTACCTTTCAGACAGATATTGACTATTCGGCTTCACCTCCACAACAACTCACACCCCACTGATGGCTTCCTTTTTTTCTGATGCTTCTGTTACTTCATTCATTTGCAGCAATGGCAAACTTTCTCAGAGAAACACAAGAGGAACATGACAAAAAGTTACTATTTTATGAAAACAGTTGGCAAATTAACTCCATATTTTCAAATTGAAAGTAAACAGAAATTATGTCATTATTTCAGAGGGCGTGCATTATCTTTGGGAGAATTGAGTTTTGTTTTTTTTTTCCAGTTAGGAAAATGTACTTCCAAAATTTAATGACACCTATTCTCGTGGCAGGACGCTTACTTCCGGTGTGCCTCTGTATCCTCAGTCTAACTTGACGCAGCAATCTCTTTCTCTCTCTCTCTCTCTCTCTCACACACACACACACACACACACACACACACACACACACACACCGCTGCCACACTGGGTGCAAAATTTGAATTACACAGCGCTGAACAGCTGCTGTTGCTGTCATTCAGTCCGAGGAATCACTGAGGTGTGATGAAGTGGATGAAGAGGAGAAAAAACAGACAGACAGAAAGTAGTGGTAGAACGTTTGCATAAATGTGCTAAAAAAAAAAAAAAAAAAATAAAAATTAAAAAAAAATCTGTGGGCTGCATTTTAGCAGAAAAAAAACTTTTTCAAGATTTACGAGGATTATTAATGTTAAATCTTAAAAAATTAAATAACAGAATGAAAATCAACAAATAAAAGAATAAGATAAGAAACAACACTGGCGCTCAATGAAGTTGCAGCAGCTCATCCAGGTGACACCTCAAACCCCCTGGAAGGCGGGAACCACAAACTGCTCCCTACTGGCACCGCTCCATGGTGTCACTTATTCACAGCTTCTCCTTCAGGATCGCGAGGACATAAATAAGTATCATGAGGTTGGCAGTTTCCTACCGCATGACAATTTCTGAGGAACTCAACACTTTCCTGCAGAGCTCAACTTTATTTTTTGGCTTTTTATTAAATATTTTTTTGCTTCCCAGGGAGCCGAGGGAGTCTTTGGCAGAAGACGATTCGACACAGCGGGGAGCAGGTGCTGGCTTCCAAGTTTTTACCCAACATCAAGATACAGTTCTTAGAAGGAAAGAAAAATAAAGTTTTTAATGAGTCACCAGTTTGGAAGAAGTTTAAAGAGAGATGTCTCTACATGTACACAAAATACAACAAAAAACACACATTTGAGGAAAATGAAAAAATATTGAAAAAATAGCCCCATGTTTTGTACCGCACGGTCAAACTTGAGGTTGAACATAAAAGAGACAATGTTGGACGAGCTGTGCGGATGATTCATTGTCGTCTCATCCGACATATTATCATCAGTTTAGGAGGAGAGCTGCAATTAAGAGCCTTAATTGCTGTTACTACTGATCCACCAGCTTCTTGGTGTACGTGTACATGCATGTGTCGGTATGCATACACCCCATTGGCTGTACAGAAAGATGGGCGGAGTTTCCGCTTTCAAAAAGGAGGCCAACACAGAGGTACCAAAAGCCTACAATTGATCGCTTGGCCAGCAGGGAGCGCCGAAATTGGTTGCAAAATGACTACAAATGCCTCGCCAGATGGCCAGAAAGAAGAACAATCAGTCAATCCAGTCCATTTTGCCAAATTTGCTCTAATTTTCAGAAATAAAATTGTGGGTGTGGCTGCAGTTGGTGTTGGTGGTCACACGCTACACTCACACTCCAATCACTGCTCACCTCTGGCCCCGCCCACACATCCAAATATGGAAGCTTTCTTTTTCAAAACATACCGGAAGCTCAAAGCAGTGAAGCTGACCGTGGCACCGACCTCTCGGCTTCAGAATGGGTATTTGCAAATTACAGTGGGTGACGTCATAATGACTCCGCCCACCTTTCTATACAGCCAATGGTGTGCCTGCGCGATGGACTGCGAAAGAACCTAACGGCCCGTGATGCTTGTGACAGGAATGAGAGGTTCCCCACACAGCTCAGACACTTTCCAACTTTAATCGGCGGCTCCTCTCGGCAAATCAGCCACTTTGCTTCAGACAGTCTGAACACTTGCAGCGGCCACGGCGGTGGCGGCGGCGGCAGCGGCGGCTTGCAGTCCGTCATGAGACGGAGACAAAAGGCCCATTCAGAGCCGGAACGTCCATTAACGGGCCGCTTGCAGTGAGAAGGTCACATTCCTCCATCCTGGCAGCTGATAGCTGGAGCTGAACGACAGCAGAGCCACTCTGGGCTCCTTCCTGTTGATCGCTGCTGTAATGAGGTCCCATCCCCCCCTCCCCCACCCACCCGTCTTCCCACCCTCCCTCCCTGCCTCCCTCCCTCCCCCCCTCCGTCCCCACCCCTCCACCCCTCCTGGTCGGGGCTGTGAGGCATAATGAGGGATTCTGTCTTCTCTTGGTGCTTCACATCACAAGAGATCATGTGAAAGTGTCGCGCAGGCCGAGGTCACCCTGCAGCCCGTCGGCCGCAGGATTCTGGAGGAGGGAGAGGAAAGCGTTCCAGAGTCCGGCCATCGGGCCGGCTGAGCGCCTCGCTCACACACACACACACACACACACACATGCATCTGTTTCCCCTCAAATCACAAATCTGTGGGAATTTTTTAAAGCTGCACAACATGGTCAACAGTCTCGCTGCTGCTGCTGCTGCTGCTGCTGCTGCGCATCAGTTCAGAATTGTAAAACATGTTTTTAAAAAGCCGGCTTAAGCCAAGTGGAACTAAAACAAAGAGCAAAAGTACTTCCCCCTCAGGTTAGGTTTGTGCAACACTCTGGACAAAAAGTGTGTTTTATTAACATGAAGGCAGAAGCTGCATCACATTCAGGCAGAGAAAGAGTTTTGGAGTTTTCCTCTGGTAGCTGTTTATCACGTCTGGACGGACGGACACAGTCAGGGAGGGGGGAAAAAATAGAGCGCGGGGCCATGATAAATGTTTTCTGGCTTTGTGACAGATCGTCGTGGTGGATTTATCGCTCAGGAAAACAGATGTTACACTTTGAATTGGAGACAGATTTGAAAAGAAAAAAAAGCAGTGTTCCAGGTTCTTCTTCCAGTTGAATGACGACCTCCAGAGACATTTTCATTTGTTCACCCAACAAAACTTGAGTTCACATTATCAGTGAGAGAGAGAGAGAGAGAGAGAGAGAGAGAGAGAGAGAGAGAGAGAGAGAGAGAGAGAGAGTGCTGCAGGCCGTGTCACGTCCTCAGACTGGTCTGGTGCTGCTGACTCAGCTGTTCCCTCTCAGGAGAATCTGATCCAGCAGCCTCTGCAACGAGACAACACGGTTCACTTCTTAACTTCTTCTCCTCAGCAGCAGGTGAGAAACATGAGCAGAACCTTCCGTCCTCGGCCTGGTCTGCAGGAACCTGGCAGCGGCCCTGCAGCAGCGTGTGGTGGTGGTGGAGGAACAGCTGTGTGTGTGTGTGTGTGTGTGTGTGTGTGTGTGTGTGTGTGTGTGTCAGCAGCTAACTGAAGGGCCTTTTGTTCCAGGCCACATCCACTCAGCACAATGACAGCGTTCACAGTGGGGTTTTTTCTGTCTGTAATGAGGCAGAGTGTGTGTGTGTGTGTGTGTGTGTGTGTGTGTGTGTGTGTGTGTGTGTGTGTGTGTGTGTGTGTGTGTGTGTGTCTAGCTTATAATTGTAATAAAAAAAAACAAGCCATTTTTACGTGTTAATAATGATGTTCTTTTGGAACATGTTTCAAGAGCCAACTTCGAAGCAGAGGATCATAAGCGCTTGCAACGACTGACATCTAGTGGAGAAATGTGGTCATTACGCAAACAGGACAGAAATACACCAAAGGTTGTGAATGTGGTTCCATCCATCTAGTCCCGCTTCCCGGGGGTCTGCTGGAGCCTATCACAGCTGTCTTCTGGCAAAGACAGGGTGACACACTGGAGATGTCGCCAGTTCATCACAGGGCCTCATGGAAAATTTCAATTCACCTCACACATATGTTCTTGAACTGTGGGAGGAAGCCGGGGAACCCGGATAGGTGTCAGCGCTAACCACTGCATCACCGTGTCACTCTCCCACTTAGTCTCAATATTGTAAATTAGTTTGAAATCCATTTCTAGAATAAAAGATTCCTACAACTGAATAATAAACAAATATAGTATTGTTATTGTCCTTGTTTTGTTTTTTTTTTCAGTGTTATTTCTCAAGGCCAGATACAATTATGAGCAATTTTGATTTACAATTGCAATAGATGACAACTACAATCGTTACAAACCAAGACTGATGGTGGATAAAACGACCAGGTAAGGAGATGAATGTCGTCATAAACCATTCAAGACTCAAAGAAGAGACACTGCTGCGTGTCTAATCACCAGTCTTGTCATTGTGAGAAAACTCTTCAGCCTGCTGGGGCTGCACCACCCAGCACCACACAGCAGTACCCAGCACCACCCTTTGCACGGTTTAACGCACCCTCTCGCAGAACAGCGTGCTATTACTGTCTCCATTTGCATGATGGTCACAATCACAAATAAAAGCTCTGCTCCGCCTCTGAGAGGAGCCGCTGGGCTTGTCTGCATTGGTTCTTCCCCGTCTTCACAGCGGAGGTCAGGGGGAGCGGCACCACCTCTCTCAAGCGGTAAAAAAGTTAAAGTGGGATCTTTGGTGTTTGGTTTTCATAAAGTCGTTATTTCAAACCATGACATCTGCAGCGGTTTATTAAAACCCCTGCAGCTGCGCCAGCTGCTGCTTGCTGAAGAAGACGAGGACTCGGATACATATTTCATACCAAACGAGGAGCTACAGAGAAAAAAATAGCCATCAGATTTTGGAACGGCTCTCCGGCTGAAGGCCCTGGAGCTTCTAGACAAAGAGATGTCGCTGTTACCTTCTTGAAAAGTTCAACTCGCTGCCTGTTGCTCAGCGACGCCTCCTTTTTCTTCTCTTCCTCTTTTTTCCTCTTCACCTCCGCCACCGTGCTGCAACAACCCCAGCATTGCGAAGACAAAATGAGGCAAAAAAAAAAAAAGCTTTAAAAAAACATTAGCAGTTTTTCAAGGTCCCAGATTATCCATAATTAGTTTGTTTTTTGTCTTTGTTCTTTACCTTGAACTTGAAAGGAGCAGGCCCACCTCCCTTTCTTACAGACTCCAGTTAAAATAAATGCTTTGGATCTCTTACATGTTTGGAAGGGTCTCGATGAGGTGTCGGCACCATTTGTGACATGACAAAGGGCTGCTTTATCTATTAATAGTGCATTTTTGGAAGCAGGCAAAAGCACACATTTCTTTGTTTTTGTTTCAATTTGCTCTCATGGTCACTAACTTGGAAGAGATGTCAGTGTCATCTGCCATTGCGACATCACATCGGAATGATTTTCAGAACTGCAGTGTTTTAGCACAAACTCTCTGCAAAGGAAGTACAGGAGGGACCTTTTCGGGCTGATCGTTGTGAGGAAAAGTTCAAAGTTCAAAGTGTCTGTACTGTTTAAGCGCAAGAACTCGAAATTAAAATGGCTGGTTTATTGCACAACGCAGGCTTTATCTCCTTTAATTAAACCAAAGTCATCAGGGGGTCACATGAAATTTTTTCAGCTTTAGGCTGAATGAACCCTCCATCCTGGTGTCTGTGTATTTAATGAAAACTAGCGCCTGCACCACATCAGCGGCGCCCCTCAGCGGAACAATGAAACCTGCAACACTGCAAAAAAAAAAAAAAAGGCTCTGGAATTCATGCAGTTGGCTGACAGGTTCAGCATATTGTCAGAACGTTAGTCCAACAATTTCTTTCTTTTACAGATCAGTGGTTGGATGTGTCAGACAGGAAAACACAAGTGAGGGTGTTGTTGGTGGGATGGGTTGATGGTTAGAGTAAAGGTTTTGGCAGGAGAGTCACATTTCTTTCAAAAGAAAGAAATAGGTGTCAGTTTTCAGCCGTCAATCTGTGCAAAAAGAAAAAAGAAAGAGAGGAAGCGGCGGCGGTGGAGACTGAGATGTAACTCACTGCTTGGATCTGAGCGCCGTCTCCTTCCCACTAATGGCTCTGTCTCTGGCTTTGAAAAGGTTATCTGGAGGGGGCGAGAGAAGAGAGGTTGCACGTACGCAGACCAGGGAGCGGATCAGTGAGTCACTCCGGCTTTTCTCGCGAGCTGAAGATACTGAAAGCGTCCTCTGTTCCACAAAATAACAAGTCAAATCATGCCGCAGCGCCCCGAGAGAGAGCCAGTGAGAGATTCCTCTGGAAAGGACAGATTTCAGCATCCGGAGGGGGATGTTTACAAAGTCTGTTTTTGTGAGTTCTCTTTCAGACTAAAAGCTTGTGTCTGATGTTCTTCCTTCAATTCCTGGGGAAAAGGAAAAAAATAAACTCATGGTACTTATTGAAACTGGTTGCTCATCGTGTCCAGCAGAGGGCAGAAAACAGCTAGAGAAAAACCCTCTGCCAGGACCTTTAAACTGTGCAGCAGCCAGTCTGCAGTGTGGCTCCCTCTGAATGTAAATCAGACTGAGAACTCCATCCACACATTAATGACACACTTGAAGGATGCTGACGTTCCTGTGGAAACAGAGCTCAAACCCCTCACACAAACACACACACACACACACATGCACATGCACATGAAATATGCATGATTGTGCAAAGCAGCCTTTGATATTGTGTCATGGAGGTGAACACGTTTGCTGTGTGACTAGTGACAAACAGCAAGCTGTGTGTGTGTGTGTGTGTGTGTGTGTGTGGCGGTCCTGGCAGGGAGCCACTGCAGATGCTGCAGTGGGACAGTAGGCCTAGCGGAGAGGTGAGGAGGGCTGGCCACTGGCACGCTACCTCTGGGCTGGGCAGAGCCGACCGTCCGGGGCCTGGAGGCGGCGTGAGGACGAGGACGGCGAGCCGAGGCGGCCAGCTCGCGTCTACGCTGCTTGCGTTGCTCCAGCTCGCGCACTCTGCACTGGGAACGGCTGATGAAGTCCGGCCTGGACCTCTGGAGCGCCTCCTGCAGAAACCACACACGCACGCAGCGTGATCAGACACCACATCCTGGGGCCTCTTGATGCTCATTATTGGGGGAAATTACTACTGCTATGATTTTTTTTAAAAATCAATGTTCATTTTTCATCTTGGATGTTATTTTTTATTTCATTTCATGCACCCCTTTGAATGTTACTCCTGGGTCCTTTAAGTTCACACACAACAGTAACTGACATCTTCATAAAGTGCCTCTTTAACTCCTGAGTACCGAGGAAACAAAGTCTTCATACGTAAGAAAAAAAAAAAAAAAAGGACTCAGCGGTGAACTTCTGACTCTTTTATATTGGGTCGAGGTTGATCTTTCAACAACTGCTCAAAAGTTTTTTCTTGAGCCTACCTGCAGAGAAAAAGTTCCCGCCGCCCGGTCAGGACCCAGCAGAATAAATGCAGCGGGAGGTTGGTGGCGTCGCTGCGCTTGGCTTTGATCTGGCTGCGGCTTGGCGCAGTCTGTCACTACAAAGGAGGAGGGGAAAAAATCAAATGGGTCTCCGTGACGTGACGCACCGCCGTCGCCACTGCGGCTCCACCTGCCTGTGCAGCCCCGCTGAGGCCATCGCATGTCACATCTCGCCAGCTCGCAAATCAAAGCCTGGCGAGGAACTTCAAAGTCTCAGAATTAATTTGGTTAAAGTTGCAAAAACTCAGGAGACGTTTTACGCCTGGAAGCATGTTTTTTTTTTTTTTTCCTTAATTCTAAAAGAAGGCGGTGTTCCGATGAAGTGTGAAATTGTGATTACGTGAGGACGGGAGGACGGTTGTGATTCCCGTGTTTCCTGGAGCCGAGTCCTCCTCGGGTGTTTTCTTCTTGCTGAGTTTCCTCTGAAGTTTGATGTTGGCGATGACGGCAGCAGCGTTGAGGGCCAGCACTTCCTCGGCGGTCTGGTTGGAGTGGGGGTCTAAAAGGAGAAGGAGGAGGATGATGAGGCCCCTGAACAGTGTGTAAAACAGTCGGCCACCCCTCTGGCTTCCTCATCTCAGTGTGATTTCACGCCGCCCTTCCTCGTCTGGAGGCCGGCCGTATCAAACAGATGAATGTAAACCAGGCCGCCTCGGGTCTCTGCTAATGTGATTAATAGATGGCCCCCCTGTTAATGAATGTGATTAAAGAATAATGAATCATTTCACACTGAGAAAAGACGACGGGAAAGAAAGAAAGGGGTCGATGCTCTCACGGCAGAAGGACTTCGTGATATTTCAAACTCAGCGTCTCCGAGCAGGAGGTGACACTTTGTCATCATCACGGCAGGATGAAGCTGTCTGCTTGAAAACGAGGCTCTCACACCACGGAAACATGGTCCAAGGTCACTAATGTTGTCAGTAGTTTGCAATTGCAGTTTGCATGAGAAAGCACAACATCAACAACAGCATGCCCATTGCACCTGTTGAATAATACAGTCAGTGTGATTCTTTAATGGCTCAAAGCGGCTCACTGACGGTGATTACGTTTCCACGAACTTAAAGGAGCTATGCTTAAAATTTCGGTTTTCTTGTTTAATCAGGCTTCTCTCCTTGTCCCAGTATACATGCAGCTGAGGAAATCAAATTATTCACGGGAACGTGATCGTGATATAACGCCGGTGTAATGGTCTTCAATTCAACAAGTTTAACGAGTATCAAGCTCGGCTTCCGACCATCCATCCGCTCTCTATCGCCACCTCTCCTGCATTGGTGGGTCAAGGACTCACCAAATGAGACATCTGAGCCACAGTGGTGGAAAACACCACCGTCCTTATTTTTGCAACAATCATCTGGTTTGTTTTCACCTGCAGATAATATGACATTATTTACTGTAATCAGGGAGCGTGAGTTAGCCGCAGTTAGCATGGAGAACACGAGGCACTTCCGGGGGGAAATGAGGCGCGTCCAAAGCTGCACACATCTGGACAAGAGACTTTGAAAATCTTCCAAAAGCTGAGTGTGTGACAACGGAGACGTCACACACTCGACCAACCCCACCTGAGTGGCGTTTCCGAAGTAGCGTAGCACGCCAGTGCCAGCTGATGTTAGCATCAGGGCCACCAGCTACAACCAGCCGTGTTTGTCAAACAGAACAGTAACGTGTAGTTTTTACAAACAATTTGCAATTTGAATTTTAAATATAAAGTTGAAAAAGACTGACACTTCTTGTTAGTGCACTGCATGATTAGTGGATGTGCGCTGCTGTTGTGCTTAGCCACTGGATAAGTGTTGTGCACTGTAGTGCACTGACAGGCAGCTGCAGCAGCTCGACTCCTGTCGGCTCCCCGGCTGGACTCTTGTGTCACTGGCTTGTTTTCAGTGACAACACATAAACATCCACAAGCACCGCAAAATGATCACGTTCTTATTTGGCCGACAAAAGACTTGACATAATGTGAGCCGCCGAGGTGTTTTTCTTCTCCCTGCTTTGAGGGCAAAGCTGAGCTTATTAACTTAATTGACCCTTGAAGAAGCAATTTGGTGTCTCTTTTTCCCGCTGTTAAACACTGACACTGTTGATAACGTGGGCGGGATTCAAACCCCCACAATTTATAGAGTGAGAGCCAAGACGAGCACTATAAAATATATTTCACCCATTTGCTCCATCCAATTTTTGCAGTCTGTTCGACAAGGATCCTCATAAACTATGGTTAGACATCAAGTGGCTGACTGTACGATGGCTATCAAAATCGCAGGTTATGACACATACCAATCTACACCAAAAATAATCTACGCAGCAATAACAAACATGAGAACTCTGGCTCATTTTTATAATTGCATTAATGTGCGCAGAAATTTTTTTTTTTTTTTAAAAAAAAGCAGAGAAAAAAATTTTGGAGTCAGTGCTGGCTTGGTAAAAGAGGGAAACTTGGACAATTTAAAATTTATGCTTAACGATAGTGTAACTGTTACTGATACTCACCAATACCAACAATCACTACATGGATAAAAATGTGTACTTGAGATGACTAT
Organism: Thamnaconus septentrionalis; assembly: GCA_009823395.1. NCBI lineage: Eukaryota > Metazoa > Chordata > Actinopteri > Tetraodontiformes > Monacanthidae > Thamnaconus > Thamnaconus septentrionalis. The sequence goes on along the minus strand of CM020503.1, from coordinate 18,077,195 downwards.
TTTTATATTATCTATCTATCTATCTATCTATCTATCTAGCATTGCGTCATCCCCTGCTGTATTTCAATTGGTTGGTTAGCAGTCGTTGGTCGTAAAGCAATCACACTGTGAGACGGTTGACCAAAGTCATGTTAGAATTGCTGATATTGTCAGAATTTTATTGCAGGCCGTCTTTGGTTGCATCTGTGACGCCAGCCGTCCTTGAACCTGTCTCACAGTGCGACTCAAGAGCACCGTTTTTGAGCCACGACCACAGATTTCATCACGACGGTCGTCTTTCGTCGAAGACTTCCTTAAATCATAAAGTGTGCAGCAGTCTCGATAAATAAAATTCCCACCAAACCCACACATCCTGTGATGCCGGGTGGAAACATCGACTCTGACACCTTCTGCACCCTTGTTTTCACCCTGAGTTGCAGCTTTTGATCCCTCCCCCTGCGGCGCCACAGTAGGAGGAGGAGGAGGGCGACAACTAAAATAGATCATACGTGCAAAGGAGGTGCGACGACAAAAACAGAGTTGGAAAAAAAATGAAAGAGCGCCCTCTGCAAGCTGCCGATGTGATTGGACGACGACACCCTACTTATCTGCAGGTGGTGGTGGTGGTGGTGGGCGGTGTCGATTGCACTCGAGGCGTCGTGTCAATAAAATCTAATTACGTCTATCAGCCAGACATCAAAGGTGAGAGAGTAGATCAAAGAGCCCAGAGTGCTTAGGCACGAGGCGCCGTGTGATAACTTCAATCGGGAACACGGCACAGGCGCACAGAGGGAGCGTAAATTTAGCCCTTTTGGAAAAGAAAGAAAAAAGAGACGAGTGACTCCAGAGCTGACAAGCAGAGTGGCAGAGTGGAAGACAGGGAACCTACCGGGGGCCTTGATGAGCGTCAGGCTGGGCGACGCCCTCCTCTCTAGCGGCCCCATGGGATCGCCGCCCTCCCCGAAGCTCCACTTCCTGGCAGCAGGGGGCGCTGCTGTCACCAGCTCCTTGCTGGGCTCGGAGACGTTGCCGTAGCAGCTCTGCGGCCGGACTGACCTGGCAGACCTGCCGGGCCTCATATGAGGAAGAGAAGGCGGAGCCACAGCAGTGGCAGGAGGCGGGGCCACAGTGGCGTGGCCGCTGAGCGTGAGGCTGAGCGTGGAGCGGTGCACGCTGTCTGTATGTAAGGAGGCCTTGTCGGGGGTCAGGACTCTGTCGGGACTCGGATGTGTGCTGGTGCGATGCAGCGTGTAGTCCCCCTGGTGGCCAACGCCGGCGTAGCTGTGTCTGTACTCCGGCTTCCTGCCTCCAGCTGTGGCCACAGGGGTGAAGCTCTGCCGCCGCTCCGTCACCTTGATGATGGTGGCCTGCCTCCTGCGGACCACCGTGTCCGTGGCCTGGTGGGTCGACAGAGAGCCAGAGGAACCCTCTGGACCAGCACCAGGACCAGGTTCAGGACCAGGACTGGACAGGACGGTCCTCTGCTCCGTCACCTTGACGATGGTGGCCTGCCTCTTCAGCGTCAACTGCCTGGAGTTTGGATCCATGGGCTGGTTGGCGGCTGGCGGAGGCGGAGATGGTGATTGGCCGGGGTGGGCAGAGCCTGGCAAGCTGGCGGAGCGGCTGACCTTCCTGGAGGAGATGGTGATGGAGGAGAAGCCGGCTCTGTTCTCAGGGACGAGGGTGGTGACGGCCGAGCTGGTCTGAATGTGCGACGACGGCAACGACGACGGCGACTCTGATGGTCCCAGCGGTGCCGTCGCTCTGAGGGGCTGAGTCCTCGGCCAGCCGCCCCCTCCACCGCCGTTTTCCCCTTGCAGCGGAGGGCGCTGTTGGGCAGGAGAGCCTCGGTGTGGGGAGACCTGGAGGGGGTCGGACCGGCTGCCTTCTGGGAACGTCGGGGCTCTGTTTGAATTCCAGCCTCTCCTCAGTGCCTGCCAGCCCACTGGTCGGTCGGCATAGCTCACCAGGGCCTGTTTGAGAGAACAACATGAAAATGTCAGAAGAAGTATCACAAGTAAAGAACTAAATGAAAAACTCTGCTGTGTATTGATCGTGACCATTTAAAGGCCCCGTATTCTGCAAAATTCCCTTCACCACCGTTTTCCTAGACAATGATCTGTAGTTTGAAAAACTGACTGGTCAGAGAAAAGTTTCTTCTTCTTCTTCTTCTTCTTCTTCTTCTTCTTCTTCTTCTTCTTCTTCTTCTTCTTCTTCTTCTTCTTCTTCTTCTTCTTCTTCTTCTTCTTTGTGTGTCATGTCGCACAATCCTGATTGGTTAATTATTTTTTTTTTTTTTTTTGGGGGGTTGGGGTGGTTGTTGCACAGCATTATAAAATGTTGTCTTTTCCAAACGCCATTCCAAACCTTTAGGTCCCCTAAAGCATCAGTTCTAGCTGGAGGCTGTAAACAGAGGGCTAAATGTGTTGGTTTTTTTCTAGAGATCCACTCCAGTTTGGGTTGAAAAGTGAAGGTCTGACAAATGGGAGGAGGCAAATACGGGGATTTGAATTTGCATTGAGTTCCAGTTCTGAAGTTGCGAAACATCTCCTCCCCTCGGACTCGCCTACAGCACCTCGTCTGCTTGCCTCTCTGCTGCTGTCTAGTCAGATGACGGTGGGAATGTCCCAGTGGCCATGGAAGTGTGGCGGCACCCAGCGTGACTCATCCCTCAACAGAATCACAATGAGAGTCTTTGCTCGAGAGGCAGAAAGAAGAAGACGAGGAGGAGGAGGCAGAAGAAAAAAAGAATAAAAATGGTTCCGGTTCGGGGGCAGCAGGAGCCTGATGGCGGTGATGGAGCGTGAAGAAACACTGATACGTCCCTGCAGACCAACAGTGGTGGAAAACCTCCCGAGCCACATGAATCACATCCAAAAAATCCTGGACTTCTGCGGCTGAAACCAGCAAAAACCTGGACAAATGGAGTCCCAATTGTTGCTGAGTCCACACACACACACACACACACACACACACACACACACACACACATACACACACACACACACACACACACATATATATATATACATGCACACACACACACACTCAAGCGCACACATACACACACACACATATACACACATATTTTTCTCCGTCCTAAAATGAATTTTCCCTTGATGTTTTGCAAATTATTTTTATGCCTGGGGCGACGCCATCATGACAACATAACTACTCACAAAACTTGTCAAGCGGACAGAAAACTAAAGAATATAATACGTCTTCTCTTCCTTCAGCGTGTGCAGACAAACATTCTTATTTATTCCTTGCAAGGAGTGACGGCCTTTTGTAGGACAGTGCAGACAAATGAGGCCCTTGTTGTTGCTGTGTCCATAAACAGCCAATAGTGGGACTCTAAATCTGTCGTCTTTTAAATTCTAAGGAAGAACAACCGGGACACAGCAGCAGCAGCAGCAGCAGCAGCAGCACTGTAATGTTCAGCAAATTTACACGTCACAATTTGAAGGCAGAGAACATCTAAATTTCAGGTACTCCACTCTGTCCGTCAGTCCTACTTACTTTGCATTACTTCTCAACCTTTGTAAATGAAAAACAACAACAACAACAAAAAAGGATCAGCAACAGAAGAGCTGTTAGTTTGAGTCACCTGTTTGGTGGCGGGAGGCTCCTGAGCGGCCGTCCTCAGGCTCCACCAGTCCCTGGCAGCACCGGACCTCCTCCTGCTGCCCCCCTCCTCCTCTTCCTCCTCCTCATCTGGAGATGAAGGCAAAACAGATGAAGCACTAGAAGTCACATTCCTCTCAAGAAGCCCCCACACACCCCATTTCCTCCACACACACACACACACACACACAGTAGGCAGCATGCCAGTGTTGATACTGTCAATAACTGGTGTCAGGCGCAGTAGAGTGAGCCCTGCCCTCAGGAGCCCTGATGCAAATGTGGCTGATGGGCCTCGCTGCTCTCCAGCTGACGACTCTATCGCCTCAGAAGTGGATTTACACCCCGCTGCCGTTACCAAGGGAACCACACTTGAACCCCTTCAAATGCTTTGAGGATAACCCACGTTGTGATATTAACAATAATAATAATAATAATGAAATAAAAACATAACGTCACTTCTCAATAGTGTGATTACAGCTGGTGAGCGAAGCCGCTGCTCCACCTGTTGCTGCCGCTGTCGCTGCCACTGTCGCCACGAAAGAGCTTCTCTCATTACCGCCCACTAACAGAGCTCAAATAACCGTCTTTTCTGCACCAGCGGCCTCAACCTTAATATCCCAGAGGATCAGAGAGAGTTGGGGGGATGGTGGTGGTGGTGGCGGGGGGCATCTGGCAGACACCCACTCATCCTCAGTTTATGCCTGAGGAGTTTCAAGTGTGAGTGGGACCGTAATGAACGGCGAGGTCCAGCTCTGTCGCAGGTTGCCTCATTAACACTGAAGCCTTTTTGGAGTCAGTTAAACTTGACTTTTATGGATGGAAGGAGTGAGGGAGGGAGGGAGAGATGTCCAGACGGCGAGCGCCACGACTGCAAAGGATTATGGGCAACAAAGTAACAAAGTACAGAGTGAAAGACGAGGAAGAGAGGCTGGTCACGCGCCAGCTGGATGGTGGGCCGACCAGTAACTGTGAGACTTAATTGGTTGTCGGCAAAGATCGGGATCTTTTTCTAATTTTCTTTCGCTCTTTTGGTCAGTTTTCAAATGCAAAATTGATGAATTTGTAGGAGAAAAAAAGAGAAGCCATACACGATTTGAGGGCTTTGAGTGACTCATTATTTTTTTTCCAGCTAAAAAAATAAGCCAAATACTCATAATATTCTTCAATAATTTATACATCTGGGCCAGAGAATCCCAGTTGATGCAAAATGCAGTAGGTATAAAATGCAAAATCTCCTCATTGTTTTTCTATCCACCGTGCCTGTGCAGCGTATGGCTCATAAAGGCTGGTGAGAAAAAATAAATGAAGCAATCCTAACCTACATTATCAACTGTATGGAGGTGTGCAGTTTGTTTAGCTTGCGCAAGAAGCTCTCCAGCAACAGCAGCACACAGAGGCCACTCACACTGCTTCTGTCTCTCCAAGACGAGGTGTTTTGGTTTTCGTGGCTGCCGTGGATAGATGGATGGAGAGCTCTGACTTCTGCTAACAGCAGCAACAGCAGCAGCAGCAGGAGCCTCCTGTGAGCTACAGCTTCAAGAAAACAAGGCCAGGGTTGGAAGGTCAAGCCGCACATCATACCCAGCGTACGGAGCAAGATTAACACTGGGCCCCAGCTCTGATCAGCCTGCATGTTTCAGGGTGTGTCCGTCCCAGACCTCCACAAACACGTCACACAGCAACCAGAACTGGCCGGTTGCACTTCCTGTCTCTGTATCAAAGTGACAGTTCAGTGGGTTGCTCACAGAAAGTGTGAAGCAGAAGCTAAGAAGCTAATTAAATGCAGGTAAACTGTGCACTGGATAAGCCTGCGGCTCTTCTGGGCCTCCATATGCATTTAGCCCGCAGCCCAGTTTGTTCTTTAACAGCAATGAGGTGCCAAAAGAGGAAAACAAATGGAGCCTTTGTGCATTTGGGCCTTTATGTACGGCTGCACTACTGTGCACAGAGCGCAGCTCCCTGGCATTCACTTGTCGGAATATGTCCCAATGTCTTTTAATGTACTACAACCAGCCTCCTAGAATCCAACATGGCAGCCCATTCATTTCATTGGTGTCGCTCACCCGGCACATATGCCAAAAAGTTTTTTTGCCTCAGGGTTACTTCTGCATTATGCAGCCCATTGAGCATGTAGCAGCAGTGTCACTTTCCATCATGCCTCTGTAACTCACATGATGCACCAGGACGCTTCAGCCAATCAGAACAAGCTAAGACACAGCAGGTATTGCACATGTGATGTCACGCCTGGAATAAGCCCTTTTCAGATGATTGTCTGACCTTTAAACACTTTTTTAGAAAGATTAAAAGTCCAGGACTTAAAAAATCTACCATAAAAGGTTATTATGAACCTATATGAACCTTGTTTCAAGCCTTGGTTACAAGAAGCAACACAGCTGTCAAATAAGTGTGAACCGCTGACTGTGTATAATAATAAAAAGTGTGGAACTTCCACATTCTAAAAGGGAGGCCAATGTGGGAGCAGCAAAAACCTGCATTCTATCGTTTGGCCAGCAGGGACCACCAAAGTTGGTTGCAACATTACTAAAAATGACTTGCTGTCAATACGGAAAGGAATGTTAATGAAAGAATGTGGGAAGAATGCTTTTTGGGGAAAATGGGGTTTTGGCTGCAGTACTTTGAGTGGCCACTGGAAAATAATCCCACCGCCACCATATTGCCAGTCTGGTACCCAGTTCTTATAATACTGTACATCCATGAACCAGCCTCTAGCCTTCAGAACATAGAGTGTTTGCAAACCAATGGGTGACGCCACGATGACTTTGTCCATGTTTACATACAGTCAGTGTTATGAATTCTGCAGACAGTGAGTGAAAACGCACCCTGGTGTCTGTTGTTGGCTGCACCTCGACTCGTCTGGATGATAGGAGCGATGGGCTGCTTCAGCTTCACCTGCAACATCAACAATTTGCAAATAATAGCTCCAAAGACTTTTAGAAGAACACTGCAAAAATTGATTTTGTATTAAATATCCTCACATCACTGTGATCTTGCAACAATGAGAGCGATCTGAAACTGCTTTCAGTGGTTAGCTTAGCCTGTCAACAAATTATTGTTGTAACCCCTTGTTTGTGTAAATCATGGCGAAAAAATAAATCAAATTTTGAGAGAAAAGCTCAGATTATCTTGTTTGGCTCTTGAAGCTGAGATAAACTAAACGATCAGCTTTGTGTTTAGAGTTCAGCTGCCAGGGTGCAATTGATCGCTGTTTCCGAAACAGTTTTGAGCTGCTCGGCTTTGAAAAATAAGATGTCATAAATCTCACTTAAACCTTAAAATCTTCTCCATTCAGGATGGGGGAGGGGCGTGCTTGGCGCACAAATTCAGTCAAACAAACTTGCACATAACAAGAAGATTGTTCGTGAAGCCACGATACCGTTTGACTGCTAACAAAAAAAGAAAGAAAGAAAAAGAAATCCCACTTGAGTTTTCTCTGCAGAGCTGCTTTATATTTGCAGCCACGGCTCTAAAATGAGTTGTAAACCTTTGGTGAGTGCGTGTCGCTCCTGCAGACTCGGCTGTATTCAGTGCTATGAGTCGTCCCTGGGTAGCTGAGTACTTGACTACAAATGGCTCTCTGTGGCACTGCCACTGTGTGTGTGTGTGTGTGTGCGTGTGAGCCTCCCTAGCACTATATGCACCATCACCTCCGCTACCCTCAGACTTTCCCGGCATACACCTTCTAACCAGCAATGTAACAATTGCTGAGCCCAGGAGGATATCCGAGTCAAATCCAGGGCGAACCAGTTGGCTCTGTCGGCAAATACCAGTTTGCAAAAAAAAAGAAGGGAGATGTCTCGCTGAGTCTAAGGAGCAAAATTGTTGTTAATAACTTGCTGTACCTGGCCTGCGGGATGCTCCATACCCTGGATGGACTTCGGGGCCCCACCCACTGTCACTCTTCTCTGGATGGGCAGCCACCCGATTTTGACCGGTGGCAGGGAACACAGCTGAGCACGCTCCTTGACCGGAGTGTGCATGATCCGGGCTCTGTCCCAGCTGCCCCGGCGCTCCGGAGACAGCGGCGCACTCTGGAGGGACTCCTGGCTGCCTGGTGAGCTCACACTGCCGTAAGTGGACGAATCCCGACTGGAGGGGGGATTCCCCGTGGAGGATCTCCAGGATCTGGATCCTCCTCGCTTGTCGTGTCCTGGATCCCTCAGCAGGTCCTTCTGCAGCCTCTGCAGATGCTCCAGCCAGTGATCCAGCTGACCTCCTTCGATGGCGCTCCGGGGCCGAGGAGGGCGAGCGGGCCGAGGCACCACGGCGAGGTCCTCCCTCTCCGCCAGTAGGCCGTCCCAGTAGGACTGGTCCACGGATCTCCTCCAGCCCGGAGCCCTTCGCAGGTGGGCAGCTGGCCTGCGGAGAGTCATCCTACCTCCCTCCCGCTCCGGTCTGGAGCTCAGGTAACCTCTCTCGAGTTTCAGTCCACAGCGAAAGCTGCTGGTGTCAATGAGAACCTCTCCACCGAAACCCACAGTGACGAGTCGGAACGCTCATCTTTGTGGTGGATCTGCCAAGGACAACAAACAACTCAAAAATTCCCCCAAATGGAAAAAAAAGCTCAGAGGGACATTTCTGTCTCCTGCTTCTCACAACACGAAGAGAAATAAACCTCCCCAGTCGTCACTCAGACACTCAGACCTCCACCCCCTCCTCTCTGCTCTCTTCCAGCTCTTCACAGGCCTTCAGCACCGTCAAGAGACAACCTTCTCCATCTTGATGCATGAACGAGGTGCCGGTGGGTGCCGTCTCCACTCCACACAGACACATAACAATGTGAGGGGATCGTTGGTGGACAAAAGAGTCTCTGAGCACAAGAAGATCCAAGAGCCCGAAATAGACAAGAGAGGGGTTTGGTCGGGTGGGGGAAGAGGAGGGCTCAGATGGAGAGAAAGAAAAACACTTGTCGACTGGTGTCACCACGGGCGTTGACTCCAAACAAACACAGAGCGGCTAAAGCTAAGAAACTTTTCAAAAAAACTGTTTTCTGTAGCTTATGTGCTGTCATTTTATAAATATATAAACGAAGAAATAAAAACCTCTCTGACACGGAGGCGTCCCAGCCAATGACGCACCATCACTAATCAAGCACATTATCCGTGTTGTTCCAGTTAGGAGTTGACGGCTACCGGCTTCAGAAATGCTCTTTGTTGGAACTCTACCCTCCTGCCGTTCGGCTCTGTGATCTCGTGGTCGGCGGATGACGATGACGAGGCACTGGCGTCCTCACGCCTCTGGGCCATGAACCATGTGACTGAAGAAGCATCGGCATCGTTAAGAGAAAACAGGCCAGTGTCCTCTCGGGTGTTTAACCGTGACCCACATGATGTCCTGCGATGCCTCCTGTGAAGATACAAGAAAGAAGGAATCTCGCCTCTGGCTGCTGGGAGGGAAACAGAGAGAGGGAGAGAGAGAGAGGGAGAGAGACTGTCTCAGAGTTTATTGACTGAAACGTCAAAAAGACAGCAACTCAAATCAACTCTGTGCCAAATAAAATATCAGTCGGTGACAGAGACAAGATATTTTTAAGAACCTGCGACCTGCTTGAAGAATCTAATTAGAGAGGAGAGAAAAATTAAAAAGGTCAATCTGGTCTCACATGTTTCCTGCTCCACCCGGAAAATTACCAAAACAAATCAATAATATCCATTCGCTGATATTTAAACAAGGCTTCAGCAAGGCAGTTGAAATGTTTTGGAAGTAAGTTTGAAAGCTATGGCGCCCTCTGCTGCTAAAGGTCCTGATACAACACAAGATGACTCATCTTTAAAAGAGGGCACAAGATCATTAACATGTGACTTTTCACACTAAGATGTAAACACAAAATGCAATAAAGATATCATGTGTTTACATTTCATGTAAACACTAACCCCAATCCTAGTAGGAACAAGCTGATATAGGTTTATTATTAATATTAACATTGGTGAAGATTTCCTGTTGTCTAATTTATAGGAATGGTGACAGGCCGACTGTTATGCAGTTACCTTCAAAACATAAATACATGTACACATACAAATACAAACGTAAATACAAAAAAACTACAGTAACAATTAGAATATACAAACAGTCAG